>JAUIRK010000895.1:0-114533 GCA_030549495.1 Nectonema munidae
CAAAAAGTAAAACTCCTATTTAAATGCGCTGGACGGACTACATGCGGCATGAACCTTCTATTACTTCTTACCGTACCACAGATTGTATAGTTTTGATTTTTGGCCCAATTACACAAATCCTGGGACATAAAAAACCTATCTGCATAAATACCAATACCGGTCGGTAAGCAAGAAATATTTACCAATCTTTTTACTATATTATTGGGTTTAAAATGATCCCTGTCCACTAAACCACTTTTATAAATTTCGCTACAAAAAACAAAAAAACTGGACGAGTCTACACAGTGATAAATTTTCATACCTTATCGACCTGGCTTGGATGGGTCGTATACTTTTATAGGTGACCTGCCTCTATACTTGACGAGCTGCTCGTCAATTGTAACGCAATTAGATGGTGACCAATATTTATGAAAGTTTTCGAGGAAAAAATTTTGTAAGTATCTTATCGGAGCTAATTTATCTGAACTATTTCTTGTAGTTCTTGAATCAAATCTTATAAAGGTACGAATAAGAATGAATACGTCTCTACTGATTGCAGCTTTTAAAAAAGGGGTTCCATACTTTTCAGAAAAAAGATGTTTGACATCAATCTGCTGATCTTTAGATTGCCCAATGTAAAGAATACAGGCTAAGTATGCTACCAAATGTTCCATTGAAAACCTTTCATATAAACTTTTGAGGTTCTCCAACAAACAATTAGGACTTCTACAAAAAAAACATTTTACTAAATAATGTTTTCTAATAGAAAATTACTTGTAGTTTTCTTCCATTCTTTCTTTTGTGCAGGCAAAAATATGGTTCAAAAGAGATTCAGTGAAAAAAAGATTAAAAATGTTCAAAGGATCTTTCAAATTTTTTGCCGTATCTTTTGGACCTGGTCTACTTGAGATGATATTAGTTGATGATCTTCTTCCACAAATGTCTCTCGGTTCCCAAAAAAAAATGGGTTCCATCTGGTGCTACAAGGGACACATCTTCGCAAAGAGCCGTTTCTTCATCGCTTGAATCTGTTGCCCTTCGCTATCAACTGAATTTTGAATTTCATATTCACTATTTGAAAAAACGTCAGAACCAGAGGTTTCTCCTTCATCACTACTTGTATAAAAACTTGAGGAGCTCATAATAAAATTTTGCGAAGTAACTTAGGAAATCCAAATGAAGCTTGTCAAGAAATGGAAGAATTATTACACATACACAAATAATGCAAGAGAGAAAGTTTTGTGTAATCTATACGCGATTCTTTACTATTCATTCATGCCAAGGAATTATTTACCAAATGTGGTGAGAAAAAAGATAACAAATGCATAGACAATTATATATGGTTCGTGTAGTCAATGGAACAATTGAGGTCACTCTAGCCGCATGCGTATTCTCGATAAAAAATCAATATCAAGTAAGAGTTCTTTGTGTTTGAAATCATATTTTGATTTATTTCTGCGTTGTATGATGTGTCTTTTATTACCCAGATAATACCATGACACAAATTCAATAAGGAGTCCATTCTCTTCATTTTTTTATTCAAGTACGCAACCATGCGCTGTTCAACAAATCGATCTAAAAAGCTTATCTAATTTTTTTAATCTTTTTTACTTTTTATAAAATATTTTGCACTGTAGAAAAATAAATTTATAAAAACAAAGTTTTGAATAGTGATCAATATAATTTTTTCACAAAACTACATAATCATACGTTTGTTTGTTTTGTTACTTCTTTTTTCTTTGTAAATAAAAAAAATATTATAGTTCTTCTTTTTAATTTTTTATATATAATATTTTGCACTATGGAAAACAAATTTATGAAAACAAAGTTTTGAATATTGAATAATATAGTTTTTTTCACAAAACTACATATTCGTACGCTTGTTTGTTTTGTTATTAGCTAATAATGAAAGACTTGCTATAATACCCAAAGCGAAGGAAATAATAGAAACATGATTTTCGAACGTTATGTGTTTCAAAAATAATCCTCAGAAAAAAATTCTAAATTTGAAATCCACTTCAAATTTATATTTTTATAACTTGTTTAAGGTTACAACTTAAGTTTTTCATAAAAACATATTAATTTTAGATGGCGTTAAATTTAAATTTCGTATAAATTACTATAAATATTTTTTCATGTGGTGAAAATTTTATATTTCTTTTTATCTTTAAAACCCATTAAAAAAAATAAAATACCACCAAGTTAGCATATCGACTAGCTATATTTTTCTATCAGAAAAAGATATTTTAAATATTTACTAGCCAAAAAAAGCCCTACTCCGTCCTTCTAAGGTTAAATTATTTCAACAAACGCTACTTCATATGCAAAAAGGGCATATTAATCATAGAGCAACAGTGGATATTACTGTGTACAAAAAAGTGTATGCTGAAAAAATAAGCTTCTCATGTTATTTTTCGAATATTTACAGACTATTATTTGATCATATGATATAATCTATGTATGCATCTTTGTATCGCACAATTTTTTGATCAATATAAAAGTGTATGCATTCAACATGCACTACATTCATTCAAACATGACACGCATAACTTTGTTTGCAGTACAATAAAGGCATGCATTCATATGATTTTTTATCATATATTTCATCTTACAATACATTTTTCCATGTGTCAAACATAAGCAAAAATTTGGTGCATGCTAACAATAACTCAAATGTTATTTCCGTTTTTTTAACAAAAATTCACGAGTTATAAATTACGTTGCTTTTCCGGTCCAAAATTTTTATATATAGTACACATTTGTGTTTGTTTCCTTTATCATTATTTCAAGTTTTTTTCATTATGGAAGACCGAGTTGAGTTAAGCTTGAATGATGCTCTAAATCTAACACAAGACGAAAGCCAAGGCACTTTCATGATTTATATTACTCCTCCGTGCCTAAATACTAACAATTTTGATACTGAAGAAGATTGGGCGTCGATATTGACAATTTTTCTAAAAACATGCTTGAAGCAGATGTGGAACTTGTTTTTTGGGATCAAAGTCCACAACCTTTAATTATGGGTGAACAAAATCAGGGTGATTGGATTGATGGAGAGATAATGAATTTATGTTTACTACAAAAGTTTGAATTAACTGCTCAATCAGAACAAAGTGTTTCTCATACCTATTCATCAGCTTCTGAAGTATTCTAATTCTTTTTTTTCAATAATATAATATTAGATAAAATTATAGAATATTCCACCGTTTATGCTCGTTTTAAAGGTGTAAATTTTAGTATAGATAGAAATGAAATAAAAGTGTTTTTTTGTCTACCAAAGATAAAATAACTAAAATAAGACCTATCGTTGATAGTTTGAGGGTTTTATTTGATAAGCATGCTCCCTCTTTTAAATATTTTGACATCGACGAAACAATGCTTCCTTACTTTGGGAGCTCTGGTTGTGGCATAAAACATGCAGTTAGAAATAAGCCAATACGGTATGGATATAAAGTATTTTGTTTAAACCTCGATTGTGGCTATCTCAAAAACTTTGAAATTTATCAGGGTAAGAGTGGCCTTCAAAATTTACACAGTGAAAAACTTGGGTTGGGAGCAAATGTAGTTTTAAATTTATTAGACCAGCAATGTGTGCATAAACATTTGTTTATAGATAATTACTTCACATCTATAAAACTGTTAGAAGAACTAAATAAACGAGAAATTCTATGCACCGGTGTGATAAGAAAAGAGATAAGAATTTCCAATGAAGCTCGATTTGATGGGCAAAATCACATTTTAGAAAAGAAAATCAAAAGGACTAGATGTGCAGTATGTAAATCGCAAACATTACTTTTGCTCAAAATGTGATGTTACTTTGCACATAACGTGTTTCAAAGATTTTCACGAAAAATGATAAAGTTTTCTTTTTCATTACTAAACTTTATAAATAAAAAATTACACGTTTTGAATTTACTTTTTACATTTTCAAAGTAATATTTTATTTTTAATATTTATCAGTTACATTTTTCATTCATAAATAGCAAAAAAATGAAACTATGTATAAACAAGTTTCAAAAAAATTTGTACTCCTAATGTTTTGTACCCTAAATTTCCATTTCCATTTTGAAAATTTATTACGAAACGTTTTATCCATTTATAGGCATTTTGCACTCAATTTTAACATATTGTTATGAGTTCAGAAAGTTTCATACTGATGAAAGAAACAAAATGGGGAGAAATAACAAAACAACGGGTACAAAACATCTTAAATATAAACGTCAAGAACACGACTAAAATTGTTTTAGAGTAGAAAATGTCAAAAAAAATAAGAACGAATTTTCTTTGGTATGAAACACTCTAAAATTGTGATAAAAAACTTTTGGTATAAAATGCAGTCAAACCGTACAAAAAATCTTATATATATAAAAAACGTCGTGGGTACAAAACTTCTAGACTTCGAAAACTATTTTGTAGTTTTGTACTAAATCTCTTTCAATGTTTGAATCAACATCAGTATTTTTGATTTTTAAGTTAAATTCAAAATGTTCAATTTGAATAACAACTTAATTAATTTTAAAGTACACATTTTAACTTTTAAAGCAACGACTTTATATTTTTGTTTGAATATTTTGGAAAAAATTGACTTTTACTCAGAGAAAAAATTGACTTTATTGACTTTTTAATGTTTCATTGAATTGAACAACTATGAACACTTTAGAGAAAGTATTGAAAATTATTTTAAAGAATCCATGGTTTTGTAATACAACAACATATAATTAATGACATTTTCTGATTTAAAATTCGATCATTTTCTAGCAGTTTTTTCAGTTTAGAAAAAGATCTTTCTACTTCTAAAGTTAAAACTTGACAATTTTGTAATTTAGGATAAGTACTGCGAGAGATTTGAGTTTTCCATATTCATGATTTTATTGATTTCATTTTATTTGAATCTATTTTCAAGATAATTTTAGATATTTTTTTTCTCTATGTTGACTTTTTCCGACTAAATCAATAAATCGTGAATATTCTCTAATTATAGTTAGCAAGTTTTGACACAGATTTTCTTTTTTTTTAACAATTTCTTGATATTTGGCAATAAAATTCCATCATTTTCATCATTAATTTCTTCACTGCTGGAAGATTTTAATGAAAATATTTTGCTGCTTGCAACCAATTTGTCAATTTCGTTACAATTGGAACTGAAGTGTGCCGATAGGTTTGAAAAGAGAACCTCTTTTTCTATTACTAATTTTAAATGATGCCGGTAATCTACAATTTTGCAGAATACTTTTAGGGTAGACTTGTGTAAAAGATGTGAAAAACATGCAATGATATAAAAAGGTTGGCAATAAAATTCCATAACTTCTGCAGCGGATATATCGTATGTAACCGCGTTTGTCAACAAAAAAAATTTATCTTACAAAAAACTCCTTCATGTTTAACCTCAGTCAGGCAAACTTTACAGTAAAACCTTTTATTAGTTGAAAAAAAGCCCAACTATTGTGGATGTGTTAATATAAAGAAGAAATCTTGTATGTATCGCTTATAACAATTTTAGGCACATTGAATCAAAAAGTGCTAAATATAAAAATTGACTTTATTGACCTAAACTCGAAAAATTGACTTTGATTGACTTAAAAATTTGAAATTAGTTAAAAAAAATTTAGACTAAAGAAGTAAAGATCTTCTTCAAAGAGTTTTTGCTAAACGGAAATAAAAGTTGACTTTATTGACTTATACTCGCCCTGAATTACTATGACTAGCCTGTGTATATTCTGTAATTTTTTTTTAAATCTGAAACCTAAAAGAGACTGTAAGAATAATATTCGAATAATTGGTTATAAAATAAACTTGATTTTGTGAAGTCTAACAATACACATAGTATTTTTTATTTTCATCTAATTATATTTCTATTTTGAACTTTTTTTTTGCTCATTTTTTTCTTGTTTTTTCCAAAATATTTTAGGTTTATTTTTATGGAATTTTTATATGAAAAGATAATTTGTTTTTTTTTCAAATTTTTTAAACAGATTCAATAGTTAGACTTGAAAGTTTCTTTTTTAAAATTAAATTTTTTATTTAAGTAATATTTGAATATTTAATGTTTTACATTGAAAAAATAATTTTAATAGTATTAAAACCTTTTTTTCATTTTGTACACTGCAAATACCAGTGTTGTATTTATGCAACATTAACAAAAGCAGACTTATAAAATCAAAAAATTTCAAATTTTAATTCTAGACTAATTTTAACATATAATTATAGAAAAACTTGTGAAAATTTTGGCTATACACTTAAATTTATCATGGCGGTAACACCGCATTATGTTGCAAAAATGCAACGCTGGTAACATTCGGGTTAATAAAGATTTAGAATATAGTACACTTGTAATTTTTTAATAAACCGAAACCTTGTTTTGTTGAATATGTGATACGGCCCGGCCTCCCCTTAACTTTTCCTTTAGTGGCCCCCAGGTAATTTGAGTTTGAGACCCCTGATTTAGAGCGTAAGTATAAAATGGAACGATATTAGAAATAATAACAAATATTGTAAATATAACGGGTGATAAAATAGAACAAAACAAGGAACTGTGGTTAATTCTGAAAAGAGCGAAAAATAAGTCATATTTTCACAATTAAACAAGAACTACAAAAAAGTTATGAGCTGTTTTTAATTGAAATCAATAAGTTTTGATTTTTTGAAAAAGCTTTTCACACACACACACACACATACACACACACACACACACACACACACACACACACACACACACACACACACACACACACACACACACACACACACACACACACACACACACACACACACACACACACACACACACACACACACACACACACACACACACACACACACACACACACACACACACACACACACACACACACACACACACACACACACACACACACACACACACACACACACACACACACACACACACACACACACACACACACACACACACACACACACACACACACACACACACACACACACACACACACACACACACACACACACACACACACACACACACACACACACACACACACACACACACACACACACACACACACACACACACACACACACACACACACACACACACACACACACACACACACACACACACACACACACACAACCATATTATAGGTTTTCAGTTTTTTGAGTATCTTATTTATCTCCGTTTATGGAAATATGCAAATAAACGCAATCGAATGCGAATATTTCTTCAATTATAGAAAAACTTTCATCTCAAATATAATTTTATAAACTTTAAAAAGTATAACAATTAATTACTCTCTGGTAAAGTGAATGCGATAAGTCTGATTTTTGAACACTGAATGTAAATTTTTAGAGTTAAAAAGAATTAGAATCAGTTTTTTTAATTAATGAATGCGAATCTTACAAAATTTGGCATTCTTCCATCACAAAGTTTAACCAAAAAGTTCCTTTCTTCTTGGAAGTTCGTAGCAAAAGGGATTCTGTATTTGTGAAAATAATGTATTCCAATTTTATTGAAAAAATCATATTGAAAAAGCAATATCAAATTGCACAAATTTGTGATTTATTATACATCATCCAAAAATCAAGATAACAAATATAAAATTTTTAATTCCGCTGTCATTTGAAAAAAAGAAAAACGATGATGCAAAGTGTTAATTGCCAAAATGAGGAATAAAGAGAGTAGGATGAATTTAAAAGAGAATTTAAATAATTGGAAGCGACTTTGTCGTTGGGATTTGCTTCTTCAGCGTTGAAATTCAATTTGAAACAATTTTTATCTTTCTCATACTTGAAGGAGTGATCCCAAATATTTTCACAAAAAGTCTTTTCATCCTTAAACATTTGCTTAAACTTTAGACAGGTGGAATTTTCGGCGCACACATTTGTTCCCGTGGTCCAGTTGAAGCCTTTGTACCAGTTATCCGAACATGTCAAATCATCTTGACAATCAACCCACCAGTTATGACATTCATCAAAGCAAATCGGAACTTCTTTTATGCGCTCACTGGTGTACTTCAAGTCTGCGCTGTTTATCCACGGACCAAGGTTTGGGGAGCATTGCAAAAAGCAAAGATCGCTTTTGAAATGTTGTTCGCACTTTGGGGAAATTGGGCCACAATGGTGAATATCGAAGTTGTAAAACTTTTCACCATCTTCTATTTTTTTGGCAGTTTCCACACCGCAGCAAGATCTATTGGAATAGCGTCGACACTCACCTTGCAAGTGTGCTTCTGAGCTGGGATAGTTTTTATGATGCTTGATGTTAGGACACATATTCAAAATTCTTTGAAAGCAAAGAGATTGCGAAAAAAAAGAAAGGATAAAAATTGACGAAAACAAGCAAAAATTCATCATTGAAATTTATTTTCTAAAATAAAAATCGTGTGATTAATTTAGCTTCCAAATTCATATAATCAACGGTATCAGTGTTTCTCAGGGTGGTCCATGTGAACCCCCCAAAGAGTCAACAATATTTTTAGAGGGGTCCGTATAATAATTTGGTGAGGAAAAGTTCTCAAATTGAAAAAATGATATATTATGGCAGTTATATGTGGCTGTTTTCCATTTGCATATCTTGTTTAATTAAGTTTGATACTAAAAGTAGTTAAAATATCAGGTAGTCCTTCACTTGCACCATTTACATTTGCACCACTTACACCTGCATCACTTACAATTGCACCAGTATAACTTGCACTTAAATTATACGGAAGAATCTATTTCAATAGGCTTAACTTATCTCACAGTTGCCCTACTTCTAAATATAGCTCCACGGAAGAGTATATTTTTAATAAGCTTAACTTATTAAGACCACAAAAATTTTACTATTGTTTGTTATAGGTCTTTATAGAAGTAAATTTTTTATGAGCTATTTTTAAAATAGTCCGTGCTGTAATTTTGATTTTACTCTGCTGTAAACACACTCATATTGTGTATCTTAATTTTTTCTTACTGACATTTTATACCTTAGTTGCTTTTTCTCTGCTTTTAGCATAAATGTTTACTTTAACAAAATCTACCAAAGGTAATGATGTTTTGGTAATGGATGGCAATGAATATTTGTTCAGAAAAACTTACAACAATAGCAGAAAACACTGGAGGTGCAGAAACTATAAAAAAATTCAAATGTGGCTCAACTTTAATTACTCAAAATAAGGATGTGGTTAAAGAAAGCTCCTTCTGAACACACACATGAAGCTGATCCTGTACACTCTGAAGTGTATAGAGTGTTAAATGATTTGAAATATTCGTCAGAAAATACACGTACGACTTCAAATAGATATTTGATATCGAAGGCTTCATCCGCAACATTGATGAGAATGCCAAAACAAAGCAGCACTATTGAAGAACAGTTAAGAAGAATCAAGAAAAAAATAATAGTTATGCTACGCCTACAAGTTTAAATTTTGAAATGCCAACTGAATATGACCGTCTAATATTAAAAGATTCAGGTACACAAGATATTTTAAGATTTCTCGTGTTAGGCGACTCTTCATTAACTCATCTCCTTTAAGTGAAGTATTTTTTGTAACGGTACTTTTCAACGTGTTCCTTCAATGTTTTTTCAACTTTATACTTTTCACTGTAAGATAGGTAATAATTATCCTCCAATTGTTTATTTTCTTCTTCCAAAAAAAAGTCAGGATATATATGAAAGAGTAATATCTTGCTTACTTACAATTAATCCCTTATTTAATCCAAAGTCCCTGATAATAGATTTTGAAATGGCAGCAATAAAAGCTTTTCAGAAAAAACTACCAACTACACTCATTTCTTGATGTTTTTTTTCATTTGAGCCAATCAATAGATTTTGAAATGGCAGCAATAAAAGCTTTTCAGAAAAAACTACCAACTACACTCATTTCTTGATGTTTTTTTTCATTTGAGCCAATCCATTCTTAGGAAGACAAAAGAATTAGGTTTGAAAAATGAGTTTGAAAGAAATCCTGATATAAACATTTTTATAAAGTGTTTGTCAGCGATCTCGTTTGTTCCTATTGAAAATATTGAAGAAAGTTTCAATCAACTAGTGTCTTATTTTCCTACATCTGAACAATACAAAATGTTAATATCGTGTTTTGAGAAAACGTATATTCGCGGAGAAAAGATAGGTAGTCGATATAGATATGCCAAATTTCCCCCTTTATATGGAATCAATACAATTCCTCTTTAAATTTGCTTCCCAAAACGACTAACTGTTGTAAGGGATTTCATAACGCTTTAAAAAGACACTTCCAACGCAACCACCCATCTATTTGGAAGTTTTTCGATCAAATTAAAAATGATATTTGTTTAACCAAATTAAAATTAAGCCCAGCTACTGTAAACAATGACGAAAAGATCCGTTCCATATACCAAATAACTGCAGCAAGACTAAGAAGCATTGTTGAAAGATATAACGACTATCAAGATAAAGTTCAATACCTAAAGGCCATTTCTCATATACATTCAAAATAATTTTTTGTGGTAAACTTTATTAAAATTTTTAAGTATTTGATTTATTTTGTTTGTAGTAACTTTTATATAAGTTAATACTACAAACACACACAAACCTTGCAAAAAACCAGTGTGTTTTTTGTAGTCAAATGTAGAGTGGTGCAAAGGTAAAGAGGAGCAAGTGTAAGTGGTGCAAGTGATAGGAAACCAAAATATCATTTATTTGTAACCATTTGCTTCAAAGCGTTTAGTACCCACTTTTTTGATTTAATAAAATACAATTATTTTTTAATAGATAAGTGGGGTTAAAAATATATAGTATATAAAATTAAGCGAACAGACAAGTTAAGAAAATAGTGATGAATAACGGTATACTTATTCTTATATTATTGATGATAAATAAAACCAATTATAAATTAAATCGGAAGCAACAAAGAAATATGGAGTCCACAAAACATTTTCCAATTTGAAAACAGGGGCGCACATCCTCAAAATTAGTGGGGGCAATTTTTGCAATTTTCAAAATTACTGGTCTGGAAATACCACGGGAGACCAAATATTCAAGCAATCCTTTAAAATAGAGTGTATTCAGGGCATACCTAAATTTATAAAACTACTTTATATTTTTTTACAAAATTGATGACATTTAAATACCATACTTCCAGCGAAAATATTTCAATTAAATTTGCATATCGCATATACACTAGTTTAAAAAAATCCAAAATTGTTGTGGGGGGGGGGGGGCGAATAGGTTTTTCATTTGAAAATGAAGTAGTCTACCAGGAGCATCACAGGAATGGATGAAAGGATATTTGATTGATAGAAAAACAAATGACTTAGGGTTGGAGAGTTTTATATGAGTGAATGTAGTCTGAAGGAAAAGAGTCTACTAGACACCCTGCGATGTTTATATAAAAAAATGTGTTTAATTCAGGGGCGCAAAACCTTGAAATTATTGGAGGGGCGGACTTTCAAGCGTCTTCCAAAAAAGACAACACATTTTTCTGAATTCCTACTCCTCTCTTGTCTCTTCTATTTCATTCTTAATTAAGCTTAATGTAAACTTTAACCCCGCCCTATTAAGCTTAAAGTCAACAATGAAGGAGGACTTATATATAGCTCCTTCTTTCTCACTTCAAATAGATGCGCACCATCTCCAAATTATGTGTAGAAAAGGGGTAAAGATCAATTAATAACAAAAAAATTAGAAATTTTATTGAATTAAAAAAATCATTAATTAATTTTCAGTTGTTCCATTTCTTCTTCCTAAAAAATGAAAATATTGAGAAAAATAAATTTAAAAAAAACACATCTAAATTACATAACTTTTCTGAGGTACTTTCTATCAAAAATGTAAAACAGAACCAAAATTAGAAAACTTGGTATTAGAATTTCTTCATTCTTTTTAGTGTATAAGAATAAATGTAAGTTTAGACTCTCAAAAAAGGATATAAAATAGAGAGAAAATTGTGCAAACAAAAATCAAACAATAAATTAAGATTGCATTACTTCATTTTTCTCAGCATCATTCAAAAATAGTTTAAAAGCTAAATTGGTGCAAGCTACAAAAATCTACAAAAAGTAAAATAACTTAACATTTTGCTATGATTTGCCTTTTATAATAACTTTTAAGGAAAAAAGTCTATAAGAAAAATATTATAGAGCTTCAACAAAAACTAAAAATTTTACAGCATAACTTAAGTTTTTTGAAAACTAATTTGACGTACCCCCTACAGCATACTCTATGGGTTGCATGAAAGGTTGGTTGAGATGATGGACATAGCACGGAAGCCTCTGGTTTCGATTTCTCATCGATACGAATTTGTTATTAGTTTGACATAAGCGGTACATCAGTGCTTTGTCAATGAAAACACACCCACGGTACCTTCACCTTATCTTTTACTCAAAATTGAAAAATTTGCTACATAATTAAAATACATAAGAGAGAAAGGAAACAAAATAAACTAATAAAGCAATTTTCACTATTTTAAAATGGAACCGTCTGTTCTCAGAATAATTTCAAAATAATAGGAGGCATAAAGAATGAGAGTTTATTGGATATTTTCAAGTTTTTATTAGTAGCAAAAGCCAATGTTTAAGTAGCTAACCCTTATAGGGTGATTTGGTAGCACTTGTATCTTAAGTTTGTAAAGAATTGAAAAGAATCATAGTAAACAAAAATGGTAGTTTAATCACTTTTTATAAAATTATTTAAGTCTAAGAACACAAAATCATTAAAAAATTATTTAAAATAACATAAATCAAAGTATACGAGAACAAGAAAATCATTTCGTTTTTTTGAATATTTCTGTGCACAAATAAAATTCTGACAGCTGTCATAAATAGATCAAGTACATTTTTAACAACTGAAACATTTTGTTTCGATATTATATTTTTATTATAATAATAATCAACAAATTTTCTTAAAAAAATGATTTAATTAATTATGTACAGTGTTACTTATAAAATTTAACAATCGAACATTATAAAAAATATCTCTGCTCAAATATTAAGCAAATAGAGCATTCTCGCTTTTAAACTGAATAGATAGTCAAAATATTCATTCCCAATTAGCTATTGAAAAAATATTTCTTGACGTGAAAAAAATTAAAGTTTTCAAATGTTACAAAATGTACCAAACGTACTGATAAAGATTAAAAGTGACCTTTGTTGAAAAAAATTTTTAACACGAGTCTGACAATATTCATTGATATAAAATTGTAACGATTGAAAACTATTTTTCTCTCATTTAAAAACAAATCCCTCTCTGTGATTAATTTGAATACCTGACACTTTGGTATCATGAAAAAAAGTTCTGTAAATATTGAACTTATATTCCACTAAAAACTAGTTTCTAATTAGATAAAATAGAATTATTTTTAATTTAACTCTAAATCAGGGGCGCACATCCTCAAAATTATTTGGGAGCGGGCGAAATTTTTTCTTGTTAGTTTTTCAAAATTAGTGGTTGAAGATACAACGGAAGACCAAATATTCAAGCAATCTTTTAAAATAGAGTGTATTTAGCGCATACCTAAAGTCCTAAATTTATAAGACTACTTTTTTTTTTTACAAAATTGGTGAATTTAAATACTATACTTCCAGCGAAAATATTTTAATTAAATTTGCATATCGAATATAGTGCACAGAAAAAATGGCCCCAATTAAAAAGTAGGAAAAAATGCCCCCAGTAAAAATGCCCCAATTTAAAATTAGGAAAAAATGCGCCCCTGATTGAAGCAATGGATTATTATTATATAGCTCTCACGCATCGTCTGTAAAATATGTTCGATAGGAATTTCAGAGCTTTTTTTTTATAATTTTTAAAATTTATTATAAAAGAATTGTCCAATGAACACACCACGATTATTACACGACATTATACTTGCATTGTTTTATAAAGAAAAATTACATTGTCTGTATTTCTCATTGCATCAACCTTCTAGCTCAGTGGTTTTCAAATTGGAGTTTGCGGTCCTCTAGGAGACCGTGAAGCAGTTCTATGGGGATCGAGAAGGGGACACTGAGTAAATCGTTTTTCGCAAAATATTTCACCCATACTGGGTCATTAGCCATTTTTGCCAATAAATCATATTTAAAAAGAATAAATAAGTCAGTCTTTGAATTGATTACTTTTTTTTATTGCTTTTCAGGCCTAATTTGTATATGTGCATTTTTCGAAATATGACGACTCACACTTAAAATTTGTTTTACTGCAAACGTCTGGTAGGGAAGAAGAACATAAATGTCCTTTGTGTTCTGAAATGAATCTCATCAACTTTTTTAAAGCACGTCAAGTGAAGCTTGCGCTGGTAGTGAAGCACTCCGGGTTCGGTAAACGAAACTATTGGCTGAACGATTGCACAAATTCTTGTTTGATAAATAACATAAGAATATTTTTGCCAAAAAATTAAGTATGATTTGAAAAGTTTCAAAAAAAAATCTGTTGTCAAAAAGTCTAACAACATAGAAGAACAGTTGATACCTTGCTGCAAAGATATATTGAAGGTGCTAAGAAGTTCTGAAGTTGTAAAGTTGAAACATATCTTCCTGCTAACCGATACCGTTAGAAGACTATTAGGAGAGATGTCTGATAACATGTCAGGAGTGGTTTTATTGTTTCGGAATTGGATTTTCAACTTTTTTGCTCAGATTGATGAAACGATGGATGCTGGGAACTTGTCTCAGCCTTGCGTTTACGTACAATATGTATATGACAAGAACCTCATAGACAATTTTTTATTTTGCAAAGCTCAGCAATAGAACAACTGTAATAAAAATATTTGACAAAGTGATACATTTTTTTACAGCAGATGGTATTGAGTCGGAATCTGGCTAAGCAAAAATCTCTTGATGTGATTGGTCCCTAGTGCGTCGAGCCATAAAACCATAAACGATGAGTTGAAAAATATTTTCAATGAAGTCATTAAAACAGTGTATTTCATTAAAGCAAATGCTTCAATTCTTGTTTGTTTTCAATTTGAAAATCGCTTCCTCTATTCAAACGTGAGGTGGCTTTCCAAATGAAAATTTTCCAAGCGATACCATGGAAAGAAATCCAGCAATTTCTGGAAGGCAAACTAGACATGCATGTAGAATTTTATGATGTCCGTCTTCCTATATTTCTATCATTTTTAGTGAACATATTGGAATATATGGATTCCTTTAACCTTGAGCTGCAAGGAAAAGAGATCAGAGTACTCCATTGTAATAAAAAAAATAACAGCTTTTGAAATGAGAAAAAAATATGATTGGCATAATTGCGTTCTTTGACAAGAAAATTTTTTCTCGATTTTCAAACTTATTTGTTGATGAAAATAAGATTTTCATAAATAAAAATGTCCTGGAGGCAATAAAACACCGTATAGCATGCCAAGAAATGTCTCTTTATTTTCTTAATCTACAAAAATTTGAAAAATACTATCAATTTATCAAAACACCGTTTATAATCCGGATTAGTATTCTGGCCTCAGAAGACTTCTTAATTAAAGAACAGATTATTGATTTGGTTAATGATTGAGGAGGTGCAAAACATGTTTTTCTGAAATATCTCATAGCAATTTTTCTATTGAAATGGGAGAGTCCTATGCTTGCAAAGATTGCTCTAAGAGCTGATTCGATTTGCCAGTACATATGAGTGTGAGCAAGCGTTTTCCAAGCTACTTGCCATTGAAACCAAATCTCGAAACAGAATGGAAGTGACTAATGATATAAAACTTACTTTTACCAAAACAGCCAACTTTAGACAAAGCAGATGCCATGCATCCCATTGAGATTTGGATTGTTCACACAATTTTTGAATGAACAATGATGTCGATTTTTTAGTACTGTAGTTTATATGTTGATTTATTTTTTTAAATGAGACCCCGTGCTATTAAAAAATTATAGTTAGACCGCTACGCCGAAAATTTTCAGAAAGTTTGTGAAAAACTCTTCAAGCTCAGCAAGGGAAGAAAATCATTCAGATATGATATATCACTACTCATCAGATGTAATTAAGTCTTTATACCTCCTTATTGCTATTTACCAGTTAATGAAACAGATGGTCATAGTCTACCTGGTAGTCTATAAGATACGCTGTACTCTAACCAAGTGAAGGTTTTATACCATGACTAAAAATGATCTCTTTTGTGAACCTTTAGGGAGCTGAATTTTTGGTTGAACTGATTTTAAACATGTCTTTGTCTTCTAAAGATCGTATGGAAAGGGTTGTATTAGAAACAGCCAGACATCATTTATTCGACAACCCCACTATCCGATGCAATATTGATTAAGAGCTAAAAGATATTTCTCAGCCTCTCATCTCAATAATTGCCAACAAGCATGGTTCATATCAAATGAATTCGTTAGGTGGATTGATTACTCTGACTGAAATGCATTCTTGCTTAAAATTATATTTTAAAATTTTTAGCAACGAAATGTTACCAGGCTTGATTAGTAAAACAGAAAAACAAAGAATCATATATAATCTTCATATACTACCTACACATATATTCAGTCAGTAAAGTAAGTTGTTTGACAATTTATTTAGGATATGGGTCTATGAATTGACATGTATGTAGACGTGAATTTAAATTTGGCCATTTTAAATAGAAATTGAAGGTTTAAAATTTTTGAAAGAGATATTCTACAAACTTTAAATTTATATAAATTAGCTATTTCAATCCCTAAGTTATACGCTAAAAAGTACATGAAATGATATTATCAAGTACGGTGGGGAGGGGGGGCAAAACTGATTTAAATGGGGCCGGGAATATAAAAAGGTGTATACATTTATATATTTCAAAGGAGTTTCAGATTGGCAAAATAAATCCCAGGGGGCCTAGCCACCTTTCGCCCACTTGGAGGCCCCTGGATGTACGCCCCTGATAAGATTATGAAAAAATATCTGCATAAAAAAAAGTAAACTAAGTTAAAAAAAAATTTTATCAACTCAAAAAAGGATAGACAAAATTTATATCAAATTGGATTTTATGAAAATATTTCATTTGATGTGTGTTTGACAACTTAATCCAATATATGGCATACCTCTTTCTGTATATATTTTTCTCTTCTTTATCCTGATGTATGCAAATTGTGTATACACAGGCATTTAGAGACGATTGATCCATGCGACTGAGATGAATAAGGTTTTTAAAATAAAAAGATAATAAGTAATTATTATTTCCTCAATTATTACTTAAATTGGAGGCGATGCGGCAATTAAAATCTGCCATGAGTAAATTTTCTTCTAAATCTCATCCTACTGGATTGACGACGAGGTCAGATATCATTGAAGTCTTTTTAAGATAGCTATAAAGAGTGAAAGAACCTTCGTATTTTATGCATAGCGCTTTGTACATGTAATAACATTTTAATGAAAGCTGCTTTTTGCCTAAATTCATTAAGGAAGTTAGGGATCCTTCACAAATAAGCCAATCAATTTGATTTCTTCAAAATATCTATTCTAAATATGGAGATAGGGGAATTATAGAAGTACCACTATTTCTCATCATTGAATATCTTTTTGGATGAGTGTTTGCAATAGAGAATTGAATTTCATAAATACTCCATCCCCCGCCCGCTCCGCCTTTGCTAAAACAATGCTTCCAACTTAGATCAAGGTCAACTTATTTGACTCGCACAAACATGTGTGGAAGAGAGAAAACAACACTTACGTAGGAGAGGAGAGAAGCAAGGATATAGAAGATGAAATGAAGGAGAGCCCACAAGGATACAGAGAGAAGGATATGAATATTATTTACACACTTGAACAAACAAGAAGACGAATATGAAGCAGAGCTGTGCAAATAAAATTTCCCCAGAAAATTTCAAAAGTGCCAACTTTAGTAGAAAGACTGAAACACATTTTACATTGGCATGCGCGCATAATTTAGTAGTTTTCATTGAGTAGGTGCGTGAGGAATTTTATTTTAAGTTTAACTTTAATTTCTCCGTTTTTCATTTTTAATTAAAGTAAAAAAACGAATTTAAAATCAAAAAAGACGAATTCAAAATGAAAACCGAGGAATATAAAATGAAAAAAGGAGGGATGGAATATCCGACTCCTAGAACACACATAAATGTGCCTCCGACTTCAAGTACTTTAATTTTACTCCAACTCTTTGCTTGCAACTTTGATTAAAGAAGCATTATCCCATGTGCTTACAAAAATTAAATTATTTTTTCTTTATTTAAAATTTGAAAAGAGACGAATCTGAAATAAATTAAAGTGCAAATGCTATATAAAAAGATGTATGCTATCTCATAGGATCTTACAGTCTACTGCTTTGTTTTTCAACCTTTTTCGTGTTGCGGAACCCTAAAAACAAAACGAAAATCTCGCAAAACCTAGTTTTAAATTTTGAATAAAAAATAAATATAATATACAAAACAAGTATAATTGTGTATATATTAGTACATTGTACAACATTATTAATTAAATCATTTTGTTAGCAATAAAGAAAAAGTTCAAATTTAATTTTTTATTGGAGTATCAAAGATGAAAAACTCAATGAGAAATCTCAGCCTCATGACTACGACATAGTTCTTTGATGTTTGGTCTGGTTTTTGACAAACAAACACGAAGTTCGTCTTCAACTAACAATAGTTGTGCACGCTTTTTGTTTTTGATAGTTGTAAGAGCTGAAAATGCAAATTCACATAAATATGAAGTCGAAAATTGCAGAAGAATAATAATGGCTTTTTTGGCAATTGCAGGGTACTTACTAACAACCAAAATTGATCAAGAGTGAGCTCAAAATGAATTTTCATCTGTTTTTGTTTCAACAAAGGGATTTCTCACCCAATCAAATTCATCAATAGATACTGAGGGATAATACTTTTCAAGATTAGCTGAGAGGGTATTCAGAAGATTCAAAATTAGTGAGGAAATTTCTGAACAGCTTCTTTCAAAAGAAAAAGGAAACATTTCAAAGTTACCTAAAGTAATTCGTTTTTTCCATATTGATATTTTTTCTGAAAAGTTTTATTTTATCAGTTGAGGACAATATATTTCGTTCCTGCCTTGCATACTTTTATTCAAGATATTTAGCTAATGACAAATATCTACGAGGTAAGCTAGCTTCAAGCACAACTGTTGACTACTCAAACATTCTGAAAATCTTCTAGATTTTCCTGATTACAAAAGACTAATATTTCCTCTCTCATCTCATAAAAACGTGACAAAACCTTCCCTCTCAACAACCATCTTATTTCTGTGTGTTGAATCAGGTTTGTGTTTCGCTTCCATGTTTTCACAAAGTTTGGAAAACAAACGTCGTTTAAGTGGTCTCATCTTGACGTGATGTAGTTAACTATTTTCACGACTATATCTAATGTAATTTCATTTCAGGTCCAAAAGTTTTAACAACCAATGCTTCCCTATGAATGAAACAATGAATATGAATAATGTTTGAATACTTGTTTTGTGCTATTGGAACAAATCCTTTTACACGTCCTGTCATTGCTGGAGCACCATCGGTACAAATACCAACACAGTTTTCCCATTTAAATCCACAATAACTAAAGTATGAATTCAAAACTTCTTATATATATTACCCCTTTGTTGTTTCCGGCAATTCTTTGCAACAAAGAAAGTCTTCTACAATTGCCATATCATCTATAAAGCGAACAAACACAAGAAGTTGTGCTTTACCAGAAATATCTGTACTTTCATCAACTTGAAGTGCAAACATCTCATTTTTCAAAATTCTTGATTTGATATGAGACTCAATGTTGACAGACATATCTTGAATGCGCCTACTTATTGTGTTGTCTGAAAGTGGAATTTTGTTTATTTCTGAAATAGCTTCTTTTCCTAACATTATTTCAACTATTTGCTGACATGCTGGTAAAATAAGACTTTCAGTAATGGTGTGAGCTTTCATTTTTTGCAACTATTTCAGCCACAGCGTAACTTGCATCTTGTGCCTTGTTGCTCAACTTAAATTTATTAGTGAACATAGAGACTTGCCTTTTATTGAGATTCATTTCTCGCTTAAAATCTTCTTTTTTACTTGATAAATCAGGGTGTTTTTTCAATAAATGCCGTTTGAGTTTGGCCGGTGCCATAGCACTGTTAGCTAGCTTTTCTCCACAAACAATACACAAAGGTAAAGGACAGTCTTGGTCTCCAGTCCAGGTAAACCCAAAAGGCATGTATTTTTCTGAATATTTCCGAACTTTACTATCTTGGTTTATCACATCATTTTTTAAAATGCTTGACGAAATCGTAATATCAGCTACATCTTCATCAGAATCCGTATCATCATCCACACTAATTGTGTGCCTTTTAACAAATTTATCCATAGAAAAATGGTTTATAGTTAGTTCTAAAAATTTAATTTATAATTCAAACTAAAAAAGGGTAATCCTATAATTTTCAATCAAACAATTATTTTTTATAAAATATAAAAATATGCCCGTTTTTCATGAATTTTATAAAAATTTATCTTCCTCATAGTCAAAAAACTCAACAAAATCAGTCTTTTTTGAACAAAAAGTGAAAAGTTAATAATAAAATTTTTAAAAATTTGATTATTAGGACTAATATAATTCAGCTTCGTATAGAGGAAAAAAACTAAAATTGACCTTAAAAATTAAAAGTTGCTCGAATGACATTTCCAAAAAAATATTTTAACTTTGAAAATTATTAGCTTTTCAAAATAAAAAAAATAAAATATACTCACATAGATTAAATAGAGTCAATTGAAAAAAACCCTAATTTATATCTTTGGTTGAAAGAACAGAACCATTTTGAAATACAAAAGTTCGAAGGTTTTATAAAAAAAAATTTTTCTTTTAATTAAAAAAATTTATATTTTTTTTCAAACGAGACCAAACGATAACTGTTTTTCGTTGAATCAGAGAGCCAATTTTCTTAGTCAAAGATCCAGAATTGGCTCGCGAGCCGTACTTTGCCGACCACTGTAATAGTAAATTTGCTAGGCCAAATGGTCAATGTTTCTGTTTATTAAGTTCATATTATTCTTTGATTTTTGTCAACCAATAAGTTTATATCAATAAGAATTCCAAAGATTTTGTATGTGTGAAAAATATGTTAAATTTATAATTATCTTTGTACGTCTTCATACTACATTTTACTTCATACCCTTGATTCAAAAAAAATTTAATCGAAATAAAAACTAAACAAATAAAAAAACAAAAACAATATGAATAACTTGAATTACAGGCACTAAAAGAACTTTTATATCATAATGAATGAAAGTATATTTTGATGGCAAACTGAATTTATTTTTGATATTGACTTTGTTTTAAAACCACTGGTCTACTGATTCGCATCATTCATTTCAGGTTAGTTGATATCAGGGGCGCACATCCTCAAAATTATTGGGGGCGAAATTTTTTTGTCGCAATTTTCAAAATTAGTGGTCTGGAAATACCACGGGAGACGAAATATTCAAGCAATTGTTTAAAATAGAGTGTATTCAGCGCATACCTAAATTTATAAGACTACTTTATATTTTTTTTTACAAATTTGTTGAATTTAAATACTATACTTCCAGCGAAAATATTTTAATTAAATTTGCATATCGAATATGGCGCCTAGAAAAAATGCCCCGATTTAAAAAGTAGGAACCCCCAGTAAAAATGCAACCGAAAAAAATGCCCCAATTTAAAATTAGGAAAAATTCCCCCCCCCCCCCCCCCCCCGGATGTGCGCCCCTGGTTGATATTGATTGAAGGCAGTTTTTTACAGAGATATATTTGATGTTTAAATGATATTAAAAGATTCAATCTCAATAAATGATAGACAATTTTTTGTTACTCAATTTTTTTGTTTAAAAGAGGCAGATGGTGTTTTTGGGATCATTTTTTGGATTAAAAATGGATCCTATAGATGGTTATTTTTAGGGAGATTGAGGTAAAAACGTTTACTCAAAAAAATAAAAATTGACCATTCATCCAATTACGATAAAAGTTGAACCATTATAAAAAAATTGCATTTCTTGGCATAACTTACATTTTTTTCACTAATAGAAGTCCTATTTAAAAAATAATTCAAATAATAATTAATAAATTATTATTAAATAATCAAATAATAATAATTAATTTTGAAATAATATTTCAAAAATAATTAAACTACTAAAGAATTTTTGCGGAAAGACGTAATATTCAAAATGGTTTTTAAGAATTTATTTCAATAAGTTTCAAAACTTGTCCTATTTCCACTTGAGATTTTAAATTTATATCCTTCTCTCTGACAGGCCCGTAGCCAGCGAGGACAGGAGTGGGCTAAGCCCCCCCCCCCCAACTCAGATTTAGAGCCCCCTCAACCTAATATATTTCGATATCAATAAAGGGTTCAAAAAATGGTTTATTTTTAGACTATATATAAAAATTTGGTACTTATTAGTTACTCCCTCCCACTTTAAAATTTTTTTCAGTAATTTAATAAAAAAAATTTTTTGAATTGGGAAGAGTTAACCCATAAGTACCAAAAATTTTATTGTGAAAATCCCCCCCCCCCCCCCCCATTTTTTCCAGCCCTCCCAATTGAAAAGTCCTAGCAACGGGCCTGCTCTCTGATAATACAAAAAAAAAATTTTTAATTATTATCCTATAGAAAATCATGAAGGCTAACGTAATGATGAAATTGATAAGTGAAATAGTTCACATTTTATTGTTTATCGTTATGAATAATAATATGTTTATTTCACATCAGACGAAATAAAAGTATCAATATACACGCCAAATTAAAACGACATTTCAAAGTTTTTTACACAAGTAAAGAAGTTTACTATAACATTTTACCGATTTGATTCATCTATTTCGGCAAAGATTAAAAAAATGGCTTCAGAAATAAACAAAAAAAGGAGGAATTTAAAGGCATAATGTATTTTAATTGTTTTTTAAGACAATTAAACATTAAACGAATAGGCTCAAGATGCCAAATTTTTAAATCAACTAACTGGAGAAATGGGGCCTTAAAAAACAAAACAATCTTTTTGAAGTCTTTATTAAAATTATAAATTTATTATGAATCTTATCAGAAAGAATTCCGTAAACATCATTCCTCTGCCTATTCTTTCCAATTTCCCCTTCACTTAATCTTTTCAGACCCAATAGGACAACAGAGTCCAACAAGTTAAAATTGTCTGCTTCAGGTTATACAAAAAAATATTTGAAAAATAAAAGCAGATGTTTTCAAAAGCTGGTGCACTAACCCTTCCAGAAAAAATGTGTGCTTTTATTTTTTAGAACTTTTAAAAAACCTTTAGAGCAGACGATTTTTATTCCATAGATCACTAATAAAGCAATCTGTCTAAAAGAACTAATCAGTTACAAAGAGCGCGAAAATGTTCCATAAATTAGCGTTAATTTCCACGAATCCTCGTTTGCCTGAAAGTGACGTGTCATTTAAATCAAAAAGTCAAAAGGCGAAAAGGAAAAACTATGAATATTGCGAGTTACCTTTTAAACAAAACGCGAAAAATACAAAGTGATGCCAAGTGTAAGTGTATCTCTATCATGTACGAAAGCTGTATGAAAACGCATCCAGAATAACTTAGTTCCACGTGAATAAATAAATTGCGCTTCTTTATACACACACATATATATGATTACTTGCCAAACACATTGCATAAAATGTTTATCATATAAGATTGAACTGATGTGTGTGATATAGTAGATATCTCTCTTTATCAAAAAGTTTGTCACGAGATATTGTCTTTTTCCCTTTTCACTATACATTTTAAAAACGAAATCTTCAATTGGTAAAATCCCGGTTTGGTGATACTTTGTCGCTCAAAACACATTTTCGATCATTTGTTACTGATTAGTGATTACTAACTAGTAATAATTATTCTAAATCTATAGGTTAGTATTTTTTACTAACTAACAAAAAAGTACTATCTAATTAACTAATAAACTGACTAATTAACCAAGTAAAAATTAAAATATTTTTATAAAAAATAAATTAAAATAATTTATAACTTTATAAAAAATAATTTTATAATATATTTATAGAAAAATTATTTATTTTTTAATTAAATATAAAGTTAATAATAAAAATAGATTTTTTATTGAAAAAAAGAACTTTTCAACCAATGGATATTTAAACCAAAAGACATTTCAAAAATATTTTTTTAGCTTGATAAAAGAATTTGTGTTTCATCTTTCAGTAAAAAAGTGTTTCCCATCCTTTGAATGATTTTTACCCAATTTTTTCGATACACCACTTTTTATAATAAATTACAATTTATATATAAAATAACTAATTATTATTTGTTTTATTTCAATTGACCATTAAAGTTAAATTGATGTTGTGTATAAAAAACATGTAATAGGTACTTTTAGCCTTCTAACCTCGATAACATAAGGATAAGGTTTAAGATTAGTATAAATGATTTTCTCAGACAATTAAGTCGGAGTGCGAGCTATGAGAATGATTTTAGAGCTTGAGTAGAATTCAGAGCTTTAAAATTTCAGACAGTGAAACTACAAAATTTAGTCACGGCTCGCTTAGCAACCTTGATAAAGATCTGTTGTAAGTCATTATGACTGAAAAAAAATTTACTTTTAGGTTTTCATCCCGTGTCCAATAATTTCGAATTGTGGGAATAACATGATATCTAACTAAACACCAACTTCGCCCACAACAGTTGAAAAAATAATACCTACAGCTGAACATATCATTATGTCTCATCAACTTAGATTGAACTGTGATACTGATTTAAAAATATAAAATTCACTCCTTTTAGAAGAATTAAGTAAGGCCAGAAAAATCGTAAAATTAAGACCAGTTTCAAAAATTGGAATACATTGAAATTTGCGGATTTGAATGATTCTCATCAACTTGAGAAAGAAAGAAATGGATATTAAATATTTCAAAAGTACAATAGAAATCAATAGAAGTCTTGCCAATTTATAAATCAATACTTCAATTACTTCGTATATTTTTATAAACACAACTTCATAATTCCTATAAACAGTAGTTTTTTATATTATTTCAATTTATTACCATCTATATTTCCCATTCATAAGATTTTTGCTTAAGAGATAATGAAGTAAAATAGAGTAAACAATTTAATACGTACATTTTGCTGACAATTGGCTTTATAAAACAGGCACTAGGTCGTAAATTAATTAAAGAGAAATAACTAGTGTAGCAGGTTTGCAGGAAAGACATTTCTTTACATTATTAGGAAATCCCTGTATAATAAAGACAATTGTCATCGAAAATTTCCTAATTTAAAATATTTAGTGCCCAATAAATTGTTAATTCAATTCCGGTTTACTTTATAAAACAATTCAAGGGGTCAAATTAAGCACCGAATCTAAAAATTAAAAATATTGATTGAATTAACAAAACGAATCTGTTTCCATGAAAATATAAATAGTATTGAAAATGATCACCGAAAAAAACAATTGAGCTATGGAATATGAAAATAGGGGAGGCTAAAGGAGCAACGCAAGGCGGCACTGCAACAGAGATCCCACTCTGGTAACGCCACTATTGACAGTAAAATTATACATTTGAAAAAAATCCAACATATTTAGAACATAATTTTATTATGAACCCGATTGATTGATATCATAAAATATTAAAAGAGGAAATAATTTCAATTATTTATATCAAAATGGAAAATACTTTCAAAATGTAGATAAAAATATTATATCAAGAATTTAAAATTTAAAGATATTAAATTTTGAATAAAGCGCCATTTCTAATTTAAAAAAAGAAAAGCTAAAAAGAAAATAAATTTAAAACTTTCCCAAAATCTATATAAAGGTTATAACCATATAATTGCATAATGATTTCAACAAATTACTTGATTTCAATCTTATGTTTTATTATATTTATTTTCACTATTATTTTTAACTTTTTTTCTATATTTTCTATTAATCTTTAATTTATATAGATATATTATTTATATATATATATAACTCTTTTAATTTTCCTGAAATATATTTTTGAAAACAGTCTGATCACATTTTCCTCTTCATTTTCTTACATATGCTTTAAAATCTTTATTTGCATTTACCTCAATCCCTTCCAGCCGCTCTCAATTGCTTATCTCATATATTCACACACCCTTTCGACTCTTCTTTTTCCACTCCATTGCTTACTTTTCAAGCCAACACTGATGTTTACAACAATGAATTTTCCGGGAATCGACGTCTTTCTGCATCCAAATCAAATGTTATATCTTACACCATCAATGTTTATAATCAAATAGCTGGTACCGTGGTCGTTTCTCGCTTCGCTCGAAAATGTGTTTCTCGCTGCGCTCGAAACATAGGATTCTGGGTAGTGTGTATATTGAGTTGCTAATTCAAATTCTCTTCGCTCGAAACGACCACGGGACCGGCTAGTTTTTTTTTTCAGAATCCTACGCTCGAAACATAGGATTCTGGGTAGTGTGTATATTGAGTTGCTAATTCAAATTCGCTTCGCTCAAAACGACCACGGGACCGGCTAGTTTTTTATTGTTTAGGCTACACTCGAAACATAGAATTCTTGTAGTGTGTATTTTGAGTTGCTAATAGTGTTATATGGTATGGTGATCAGTTTTTAGAATATTTGTATCTTTTCTGTGTATTTTTCTATTACACCATATAAAAAAAAAGATATTTCAACCAATCAGAATGCTTCAAGCAACACTCACACTACAGATATATGAACTCATCACATATATAAAAATACACATAAAACATATAATAATTTTAACCAATCAGAATGCTTCAAGCACATACACACATACAAACTCATCACACCATATAAAAATACACATAAAACACATATATAAATAATTTCAACCAATCAGAATGCTTCCAGCGACAGACAGACAGACACACAGACGCTAGCTTATTATAATATAGATATTAAAAAGTTCTTTTAATTATTCAATCATGTGACGACAACCTATCTTGGTTTCTTCACTTTTAAATAAATTTTTAAATCCTCAAATAAAGATCTTGAAATGCTTATAAATATGAATTGATAATTGTATCTTTTTAGCTAAATAAACGCAAAAAGATTGGAAATAATGTTTCAAAATTAAAATAAAATAGCATAACATAAAAAACACAAAAACAATATTCTTTAGTTTTTTTGCATATTATCGATTAGTATTTTTTTCATATTTGTATAAATGTAATTATAATCAAAAGATAACGAGCATTTTGGAAATTAAGATATTATATTAACTATAATGATAAAGAGTATATTTTCGGATGTTAAATTACACTTTCTTCAAACATTGCTGAGTCTGCCATATTATACTAAAGGAAAGGATTATGTTTTTGAAAGAAAATGCTAATAAGTCTAAAAATCAGAATAGTTATACTCCCCAATGTAGCTGAATCTTTAGATTGTTATTCACCTATCTAATAAATCCGTTGTTAAATTTTTAGAGTATAATGATTGATCTGTTGAAACGTATACAGACAATCTTTTCTTTTAGTTCTTGTCAACTTTAATAAAACAAGAATTCTATGCCTTTTTCTAGACTTCAATGAAGAAAATATATCCACTCTTAGAGAAACAATGCCTGATACGGTGGACTGGGTTATCTCTTTCGAAAAAATTATTATAAAAAGTTAGTAAATCTCATTTAAAGAAAACGTAGCCCTCTCATTTTCTCTATAAATCAAATACACAATATCTATTTGCATTAATGAAGTTAAAAAAAATAGCAAAAGTCATAAATAATTCAAATTTTTAAATTTAAACGTTGTTTTATAACTTTTCAATTTTTAAGAGACCTGAATCATTTATCTCCTCTAAAGAACTTTTTTCTTTTTTCTTTTCATGTAAATTTTGTTTTTTCTTCCATTTCTTTTTTGTACTTTTTCTTATGTGACTGGACGAATGAAGATTGGAGGTCGACATCTCGATGAAGTTACAAAAGTCAACTTCCTTTTTCGCCTCTACAACGCGTTTCAAATTTAAATTTAAATTTATTTTACAGTGCTATCTTATAATTTGTATTGTTAATTAATTAATAAACTATCTGTCTATCTATCTATAAATAACTTGAACATTAAATCTTCTCATCAGCATTGTTAAAAAATATTTTTGTTTAGTTGTAGGTATACCATCCTAAGGATTAATTTTATTCAAAATTGTGATATATAATAGAGATGTCCCGATAATGAATCGAATGGGAAGAAGCGTATCAACACCCTATTTTTGAGCTATTAATGCCAATTAATTAAAATATTATATTTGGACCGGTTTTAAACATGCACATATTGGCGATTTTTACATGTAATTAATATCAATGAAAACGGCTAATATGGATCAAATTATATTTTACCTATAAAAGGAAAATATGAGTTTGTCAAAATTTTCATCTAATTATAAAATGGCTGATAAAATATATTTGTGATTCTTAGTCTGGAAAGGTATCAGTTTCTTCAATTAATCCGATAAGTATTATCTTAAATCTTTTGAATTTACGTTTTAATTTATACCTTTTGAGGTTTTGAATTTAATAATTGCTCGTTTATGAGTGAGGGTGAATATAAGGACCCGGGAACCTATAAGTGTTCTCAATGTTCTATTTTAACCGAAGAGATGATCCAATGTGATAATTGTTTTGAGTGGAAATGTTTTGATTGTCAAAATTTCAATAAAAGTTTTTTCAAAACACTTGATAAATTTAGCCAGCATGGTTTTCGTTGCCATTGCACCGAATGCAGAAATAAAAATCGAAGTTCGATTAAAGAGATTTTTGATATAGTAAAAGATTTGAAATCACAGATTGATGAACAAAACTCAATTATCAAAAAACTCAGTGAACAAGTTGAAGAGCTTAAAACACCTAGAGTTGAACAAAAGTTGTCTTTTGCTGAAGTAATAAGTAAGAAAAATGATAAATCAAAAAATTTTTGTACCAAAAATTGTATAGTTGTGGAACCAAATCAAGAATTTTTATCTGGTAAAAAAAATGAGGCTGAAAAATTTCTGCATGAAAATTTGAAGTCTAAATGTAATATAAA
The DNA here is from genome assembly GCA_030549495.1 of Nectonema munidae. Classification (NCBI taxonomy): domain Eukaryota; kingdom Metazoa; phylum Nematomorpha; class Nectonematoida; family Nectonematidae; genus Nectonema; species Nectonema munidae. The sequence continues at coordinate 28,840 of JAUIRK010000895.1, forward strand.
TAAAATTAAAGTTTTAAAATCCAAAAAGCTGTTAATTGAGGCTTCCTCTACAAAGTGCCGCAATAAAATCGAAGATGAATTGAAGGAAAAATTTAAGACAACGCAACTTGAAAATATAGTTCCGAAATTAACCTTCAAAAGAGTTCCAAATTTCATAGAAATGAACGAAATAAATGAAAAAATATCATCACAAAATGATATTAAAGTTGAAGATATTATTTCAGTAGAAAAATATAAGTTCAATTCCCATAAAGACCATTATGGAATTGATGTGGAATTTGATAAACAAGCTTTAACTAAAGTGCTAAAAGCAGGTAAAGTATATATTGGATTTTCATCATATCCAATAATCCCTACTTTACCGCGTGTAAAGCAGTGTTCAAATTGTCTTAAACTAGGACACTTTAAAAGTTTATGTAAATCAAAATCACAATATTGTTCTCTTTGTGGAGATAAAGATCATGAATACACGAATTGTTCTTCAGAAATAACAACTTGCAAAAATTGCAAAGATAAAGGAATGCAAGCTGATCATCACCCATTTTCAAAAGAATGCCCTCTTAAGAAAAAAATATACGATAATTTGTTGATAAAAAAAATGAATGAATTGGATATATTACTTTCTAATGGTTGACGAATCATTCGATTTAACAGATTTGCTTTTTGATAATTATGATAAAAGTTATGATGTTCATTTACATAAATCTGATATTTTAAAACTAAATGAAGATAAATCTTCTGATTTTTTCAATTTTAACATATTATCAATGAATGTTCAATCTATTCGAGCAAAATTCAATCATATTGAATTAATGTTAAAACAATTAAAAAGAAACAATGTTTACATTGATGTCTTAGCCTTGCAAGAAACTTGGATGTTGGATGATATTACATATAATATACCTGGTTACATGTTTTTTTCTCAACCGAAGAGAATTTCACAACATGGAGGCTTATGCTTTTTCGTTAAAGAACAGTATAAAGTTGACATTTTGGATAGTGAATTTTCGTCAAATCTTTATGAAGTTTTTTCCATTAGCATAACTTCTGGTTTTTCAAATATTTTATCTTTTCACAATATTTACCGATTGCCTCTTTTTGGTAGCGATCATATGGATGAATTTTTTGAAAATTTTCAAACTTTTTTGATGAAAAACAAACACAATAATAACAGATCAATTATTCTTGGTGATTTTAATATTAACCTCCTCGAATATAATAATAAGAATTATTCTTCCTTTTTTTTGAATTTGCTTATGCAACACCATTTCGTACCTTCAATCACCAAACCAACGAGATACCAAGCATTTACATTGATAGATAATATATTTGTATCAAGTGAGAAAAAATTTTAGGGATACAATATACAAACATCCTTTTCAGACCATATTCCAATTTTTACAACCATTGAACATAGCTTTCGTAATCAATTGCATAAAAATTAGAAATCTCCCAGAGTCATATTTGATAAGAGTTTTTTTCAGAATCTATTACGTTCAATTTGTTGGTATTTTCCAAGTGAGTCTGATCCAGAAAATATGATTTACACAATTAATCATTGTTTAAGTTATTGTGCTAATCAGGCTAAAAAAGTAGAAAAAACGAAAAATTTCAATAAGTATAAAGAAAGATTTGCTGAATGGGCAAATGAAGAATTATTGACTCTAATAAAGAAAAGGGATAAAGTATTTTTTAAAATTAAAAGAACCCGTGAATATAAAATAAATTATGATCTAAAAAATCAACATACTCACTTTTGTCAACAAGTAAAGCAGATGACGAGAAGTTTAAAAGAAAAATTCTATGCACGATTGTTTGAAAACAAAAATAGCAAAGAAGTCTGGAAGAATATTAATAAATTGATTAAAAAGAATGAAGATTCATCTTTAATTCTAAAAGATAATTCTCAAATCATAAATGAACAAAATCTATGTGATTTCATAAATAATTCATTTATTAGCCGTGTACCTCAATCATCTTTTTCTGAAATGAAAAATTACATTCCTTTTCAAAGTTCGAAGTTTAGACTTGAAGAAATCACTCTGGAGGAAGTGCTCATTGCCATTAAAAATTTGAAAAATAGTAAAAGTGAAGATTTTTATGGAATTTCTTCTTATCACCTAAAACTCATTGAAAATGAAATAGCATATCCACTATTTTTAGCTTTTAATTCGTGCATGCAAAATTCACTCTTTCCATCATGTCTCAAAATTAGTAAGTGCATACCTGTCTACAAAAAAAAAGGTGAGAGACACGACATCAACAATTATCGTCCAATCTCTTTGATTAGCATAATTTCAAAACTTTTTGAAAAAATTATTCTCAAGCAATTAATTCATCATTTTGATCAAAACAATCTCTTCAATTCAAAGCAGTTCGGTTTTAGGAAAAATTCTTCTACTACGTTTGCACATTCATTTTTCTTGACATCAATTTATGAATATCTTGATTCTGGAGATGATATTTTAGCATTGTTCCTAGATTTATCGAAAGCTTTCGACTCAGTATCACATGAAAAACTTTTATTCAAGCTGGAAAAGTATGGATTTGATGAAAGAACTTTGAAATTTTTTAAATCATATTTGTCATTCAGAAAACAAGCAGTGTTTGCGAATGATAGTTATTCAAATTTGATTCATGTATCCAGAGGAGTACCTCAGGGTTCTGTTTTGGGTCCCTTCCTTTTTTTAATTTATATTAATGACATATTTCAATCAAACGCTTCGTTAGAGTTTTTAGCTTTTGCTGATGATTTGACTATTCTTATACCTTATTCATTTCTCCTAAATGTTTCTCTGGCTCAGAATAAAACAATTGAGTCTGTTTATAGAGAAAATGTCAATAAAGTTTTTGGTTGGTGTACAGTGAATGAACTTGGAATTAATAACTCTAAAACTGTTCATATGTTTTTTTCTAAGAAAAATGCTCAGCCTACCTTCTTGAAAAATCTCAATTTGCATTTATCAGTATCTCATAATTATTTAGGTTTAATCTTGAGTGAAAAATTGAATTGGAATCTACACATTAAACACATTTGCACTAAAGTTAGTATTGTAATTGGTATTTTATATCGATTCAGATCACTTCCATCGAAAATTAAACTGGATATATATAGATCACTAGTTTTGCCTCATCTTTCCTATAGTTTGGTCAATTGGGGCTTTGTGGACCTCTCAAGTTTGCATACTCTTCAAAAAAAATGCATAAGATTGGTATCCAATCTGACATTCCGAGCGCATACTCTTTCAATTTTTAAAAGTAACAACTTGCTCAATATAAAAGAAATTTATATCAAACAACTTTGTATTGTGGCTTGGAAATTTTTTAATGGATATTTGCCTGTGGCCATAAGCAATTTTTTCACATTCAATCACGATTCAGAACGTTTTTCCCCAAGATATATGTATAATTTGCAGATACCATCATATCGCTTGAAATCCACGCAGTCAAGTTTGAAGTTTCGTATAACTAAAATCTGGAATGAATATTTGCAAGATTTTCAAATTATGAATGTTTCACTTTCAACATTGAAAAGACGCCTGAATGAATATTTATTGAAACAAGATTGAATCAATTTTGTGATGATTTAATATAATTTGATTTTTTTATTTAAATTTTTTTAATATCAATTTCATTTTTAACTATGTTTAATTGTTGATTTAACATTTATTTAACATTTATGAACAATTAAAAAAAATATTTTAATGTTTTTTTTAGTATTTCTGTTACGGTTTTCTGACCCTTGAAATACAAGCATATTCTCAAATGTGAAATTTTTTTTTATGAGATTATTTTATGCTAATAAATTCTTCTTCTTCTTCTTCTTAAAATAGGAATTTATTTTTTTAATTAACAAGGTGACAAAAGGATAATAAAAGCCGTTTGATCAACTACGATCCATCTTTTAAGCTTTTTAAAATTTAAACGGAGCATATAAGATGAAAAAACGACAATTGATAATTCTTCAATAAAATAATAAAGTAGTATTTACATACACACACGTCTAATATATAAAACTGTAAAAACAAAATAGTTTACAAAAAAATTTATATATATAAAAAGTAAAAATACGTTATTATTGCTATGTGCTCCATGATACCTTATCTTTGATTTATGCAGGTATGTTTTATATTGTGTACAGGCCCATTATGTATATGTTAAAAATTGGAATTTCTATTGATGTTTTTATTTTTTCACAAATAAAATAGTTTTTAACACAAAAATAATTTTTGAGACAATTAATTTTGAAAAACTTTCTGCTAATGGGTTCATTATATTTGAGATTGATAAAAATCTTTTAATATTTTTTTGAATAAAACGTATTTTGTTCAGATTACTGTGATCCTTATTGGTCAACGAGCAGAGCATGATGGGTTGAACTAATATATAGTTGTATCTTTCATTTTATATTTTTCTCATAATCATAGAATCTAATGGGATAAGGAGATCATTTCTATAAACATTAACAATGAAAAATTTGAAATGATAGAAAAATTACTATTCTAAAAATAATAATTGATAACTTATCAGGAAATCTCTCTTTTACGATTCCTAAAATTTTTCAAATAAAAATAAAGGTACAATCATATAAATGTAAAAATGTAAAAAATGTCAAACCTTCATACGCTATTCGTTGAATAATTAGGCTCAAAGTAAAACTTTAACCGTTGAACGGTTGAACATTTAAAAATGGTGCACGTTTGAACTTTTTTTTTAGAAATCATTTAGGGAAAATAAAGAAGATATTAAATTAAAAATATTATTGTCGAATTTAAAATAAATATTTCCTAACTCTTTTTACACGTTTAAACAATGGCTGACCTTTTTGAATTAAGAAACTTTTTTTATTTAGGAAACTATAAAATGTGCATTAATGAAGCTGATAAAAAACATGTATGTTTTTATTTTTTATCTTTATACGAACGTTTTTTATTTGCTAATTACTGTGAAAAGGAATAAAAACATCTTTTGCAATAAAATAAAAATTTGGGTTTTTCATTGACATTTTGAATATAATATTTAAATTTTAAGCTAAAAATTAAGCATTAGGTCATGGTTTAATTCTCAGATTTTTAAGACTGATCGTTACTTTCCTTTCCAATGCAATTTTACATATTTAAAGAAGTTTATTTTTCTTTTTTGCAATTTTATTTAAAGTAGGAGATTTTCATTTTTGAGACACTGGGGTTCAAAAAGTATTAAAAATTGTAAGGAATGCGATGCTTTACTATGAAATTTTTACTCTTTGGGACAAGCCAGCAAATGAAAAAAAATTTCATCACATCACTTTTCAGCTGCATTATATGAGCGCAAAGCAGGACTGCGTGTAGCGTCTAGATCTGAGATTGTAAAGTTCTATTAAAAATATTTACTTATTTCTGCATCTTGCTCAGTCGTAATTGCCTTCAAAGGATAAACATTTATCATATAATATAGCAATCTGTATTAGTTGGTAACATGGTTGGGCCGATTTTAAATAATGACTCGAATTCCGATTCTCTGGATTTTTTAATAACAACTTTGATTCTCATTTTGATTTTTTCATTTTTATAATTCTGATTCTCAAAATCCAATTATAATTCTGATTTATAAAAAAACATATTGTAAATATCCACAGATGACTTTATCTAGCTGTGGAAAGATGGATTATTCTAATTTCCAGTAGCTTACTGGATTATCATCTGTGCAAATGTATAATTCGCTGAAATATGCATATAGTTGTTTTGCATAGCTGTCAAACACCAAGTGTTAGGTGTACATATCTTCTGGGTCTAGAAAAATCCTTTTCTACTATGTATTCGGATTGTCATCTAATTGTGTTGCCTTGATAGGATGGTACTATCGAGCTCATTTAATTTTTCGCGTAACTGGTCGTTCTGATACTACCGACAATTCTAGGGGCATGCCCCTTCTGTTTTTCAGGTGGCCCCAAATTTTAAAAAAAATTTTTAGTGATTAATTGAATTAAGGATTCAAAAACCATTATCTAACAAATTTCCAAACATTCGAGATCCTTTAATATAAAACTGTAATGATTTTTTTACATTTTGTTATTAAGTTTTTCAATTCTTTTAAAAATTTGTGTAAATTGTAACTAAAAAACAAAAGTATGGATCAAAAATACCAAATTTTGGAAACTTTTTTTTTCCAAAGATCTATCACTATACTTTATCATTAAAAACCTTATGTATATTTTTTCAGTTATGCTAGATATAAAATTAAACTTTTGTTATAATGGATATAAAATTCAGCTTTACTCTATGTGGTGTAATCAAAACGTTATTTTGAAAAATTGCTGGTTCCATTTATACTAATTTGTAATATTTTTATCAAAACAATATAGAATATGGAAGAAAACGAAAGATCAACAGAAATAAATGTTGAAGAGGTTTTCCCTAAAAACTTCTGTAAATTTATATAAAAAAAAAGTGGGGATCCTACGGGTATCAGAAAATTCCTTAGCAATTTGTATCATAACATTAATTGGACACCTAGCTCAACAACTCACTGTTTTTGATGAACTTCAGATAGTGTCAGCTCCCTTGGCAATGTACACCCTCTTAATTAGTACTAGTGGAACTAGAAAGTTAAAATTAAGCGCGCTAATCCCCCTATTTTGGGCCAAGTTTCAAATATTTTCAATTGATTATGGGACAATAGTAGGTACTTACTTCAGTTCCTTTTTAAATTCTCTAAATAAGTTTCAAATTCAGTCTGGATTCAACATTTAAAAAGTAATAACGAATGTGCCATCCTAATAAGTGAAGAATTCAAATTTTATCGAAAATTTTGAAAGAAGCGAGCTTTGCTTGGAAATTGGAAATGTTCTAACTTTTAACCAGGGGCGCACATCTGGGAGGGGGCGACCGCCCCCAATGTGTTTTCAGGGGGGGGGGGGGAGGGCTAGTTGCTGTTTGTTTATAAAACATGTATGATGTTCGCATTATAGGATGCAATGATCATTTGAATACATGATAATGTAAGATAAGAGAATAAAAGAGGGAATGCAGACTTTCGAGTCAAACATCCTGCCAAGCTGCTCTGAAATTCCTGTCAAAGATATTTTACAAACGATGTGAGAGCTATATAATAATAATAATCCATGTTTCAATCATTGCCGGATTAAGGGTTTCGTGGCCTCAAGGCACACTTTAAGATTGGCCTGAACTAAGCCCGTCAGAAGAAAAATTACAGAGATTCACACGCTTCTGTTTTCCCTACTCTGGCAAATTATTCCTCTGCACTTTTCAGTTTTACTTTTCCCTTTGAACACTGTGCGTTCCATTCCAAATATCCTACATTTTCAAAGTTTTGCTAACTTATTTTATATTAAATTATAATCTTCAACAAAATTTATAGAGTAAGCTTGAAAATTATTCTATATGTGATTTAATTGAAACAATAATGGGAAAAGGATGAATGTTAGGCAAAGGAAATCTTTAGGGTGATATTTAAAACTTTAATGACAAAAGAAATGAGAAATATTGGAAATATATCTGTCTCCAAGTACTTGCAAAACACTTAGAAGTTAATGAATTTAACGCTAACTATATTACATATAAATTGTTACTTCCGATTTTTATCCTTAAACTTTTGTCTGAAAGTCAGTGCTTGTGATGTTTGTTTAAGGCCTATATGCTTCTATGTTTTTCTCGTCCCTTACATCTTCAATAGTTTACACTTTTATTTCCTATCTTTAGTGCTCTCTGCGCCTCTATAAGAATGAAGTCGGGAGCTATATTTAACAAGGCAAACATTTTAGAATATATTAATGGGGCTTTAATTAAAATGTGTGGTAAACGTGGGAAGGAAAAACAGCGCAAATATGGGTTGGTACGGCGCCTTCTTTAAAGGTAAACCCTTGACTCCATAGATATAAGCGTTGAATCTAAAAAAAATCAACTATGTCTAGATGTGTAAATGTCTGCACTATAGAAAAGGTATTGTCTCAAATTTATTTTTAAAACCTCTATAAAATGCAGCAATTGTTTCCGTTTAACGTGTTCATATTCGTGAAACAGGGCTGTGTGAAGTCGGAGGGAAAATATCAAACTCAGACTCCAACTTAAAATATTTAGAGCCATCTCTTAGTTCCAGCTTTGAATAAAGAAAGCTCACTAGTCCATATGTCACAAAAATTACTACTGCCGTCTACGATTTCGATTCCCATCGTTTTAAAATCTCCGTCTCCTTCGATTTTTTGCATGAGCACTTCATGTGTCAAGTCTTATTTTTAAGTCTGCCTTTTTCGAGAATCGGCATAGTATAACTTTGTTTGCTTCATTCCATCACTAGTTTAAATCGTCTTTTCCTGGATCCTCTTACTCACCTCTAATTATTTATTACTATCCTTTGCCTCATTCCTATGTATGTATGCATATTCCTTTAAAAGGAAAAAGCGAATTCACTGCTCTTACATAATTTGCAATACTTTTTTTTACTTGGCTGTCTCCATCTTTCTCTCCAGATGCTAAAATATCCTTCCGTTCCCTCTCCCTTGCTATTTATAGGAATTTTTTGAGCTTTTTGCATAGCCTTTGAACAACGCTTGAATTTTATTTAAGGGTTTATCAGCGGAAGAAGAAGTTTTAAAAAATGTATTTTTGTATCGATCGTATATCGCTCAAAAAAAGTACCGAATACCTTTGGATGAAATAACTTCTAATATGTCGGAGTCGCTTCAATTCGTTAAACTTCTAGCGCAGTACCTCGCTTACCCTTCTGGCAGGTATTATTCCTACTTTCTTGCTTACCTTATTCTTGTATTTATATCTGAGGCCTACAAATACTCTTGATAACAAATAAATCAATTTAAAAGGAGAAACGGTCGATGAGAAAGCATGAATTGGAGTTGAAAGATGTGAATAACTTAAATAAAAAGTAAAGCTTATTCAAAACAATTTTTGTGCATATTACTTATCCACCACTCCTCTCTCTCTCTCTTCAGATAAACACCGCCGTTAAATGCAAAGAGTAGAAACGAGGAATTTTTCTTTCCCACACTCTTTTCCTTCTATTCTACTCTTTTCATTTAACGGTTGTGTTTATCTAAGGAAGGCCAGAGTGGTTGAGATTTGAATGAAAGTTTTACTTTTTGTTTAAGTTATTTACATCTTTCAACTCCAATTCATGCTTTCTCATCGACCGCTTCTCCTTTTACTTACCAAAATCTTTATAAGAACGTTTTTCATTTGTTAATTACTGTGAAAAGGAATAAAAACATCCTTTGCAATAATATAAAATTTATAGTTTTTCATTGACATTTTGAATACAATATTTAAATTTTAAGCTAAAAACTAAAAATTAAGCATTAGGTCATGGTTTAATCTTTAGATTTTTAAGACTAATCGCTACTTTCATTTCCAATCCAATTTTACATATATAAAGAAGTTTATTTTTCTTTTTTGCAATTTTATTTAAAGTAGGAGATTTTTATTTTTGAGACACTGGGCTTATTTGGTGAAGTGCAAATGTATTATTTCACTATTTTAAGACCTTGTAATGAATACAAATTAGGAAACGTAATTAGTTTTTTTACATCAAATATAAGAATGTTTATTGCCTTTTTACTTCCATGTTATTTTTTTGAGTTTTAGATCTCCAAAATACTTTTCTCACCTCGATTTCCCATAAATGAGCCATAACTATACTTTAGATATAGTTAGATATTGCATCTTCTAACAAGAATTTTAACATCTAATTCAATTAAGTAAATTCTAGAACTTTTTTCTCTAGCAAAATGAACAAACTCAAAAGGCTAAATGTTTGTACTGTAGTTATTTTTCCACAAGCACGCATATATGTGTTTTTGTAGGTGTTGTTAATCCGTAAAACCTAAAGAGTTAAAAGTTTCAAAAATAAATCTGTATTTTTGTTCAAAACTGTTTTAGAATACTAAAAGTTTCAAATTTATCGAGCAATGACAGATAGGTAATTGTACTTTAGCCTATCATTCTGCTTGACTTAGGTTGAAAAAGACTCATCGAGTCGAAACTTTTTAATAACCCTTTGTCATATTTATAGATTTCGCTTCTATTTTTTACAGTTTAAACATTTTAACATATAACATATTTTTACAGTTTTAAAACATTTGAATTTTTGTTTTCTCCAGGAAAAAATAATGCATATAGTGTCCTTAAGGCGTGTTTTACAAAATCCATGCGTAAAGCTAAGGTTTAATATTCTATTAAATTTTTGGCTATATTTATATTTTGATTAATTTGGTGCAAAATGACGATTTTTAGCACGAGTTTTTTAAATATAAATAAATTTTTTACATGAATCATGTTTTTTGAAGTCGTTCTTTGGAGTGGAATCTTCGTTGCGTAAAGCCGTTCTTTGCCCAAAATGTTTGTGGAGCCAGAAGGCCTTTCTTACTTTAGTGTAAATTACCAGCAGTAAATATAACGTGTCATATGTAGAATACAACCGGTTATCGACCACAGTCGACATATGTCGACTTTACAAAAATAAAAGCATCTGCGTTTATCAATGCTCTTTAATACAAATCTTCTGCTTTACATTAGAAATCGTCTGATTATTCTGGCCGATAACGGGTTAATATATGAAGAAAGAAACAACTAATTAAAAATTTTCGAGTGCGTGATTAACCCTTTCGTGACCAGAAAAATCAGAAGATATTTATTAAAAAGCAGACGAAGGGTTAAAGTAAAGTTTCAGGGCTGAGTCAAAATTTTTGTGCCAAAATCGTTCGTAAACCAATTTGTTCATATGTCAACGTGTTTGTAAACCATTTTACTTTAAGTTGGTCATTTTTAACTTTAAGGTCGTATTTTAAGTTTGAAAGTAAAAATTAGTTCTCTAAAATGTATTGTCAAACTCAAAAACATTTTATAAGCATGCATAATAAGCACGGAAAACTACTAAGCATTTTCCTTGTTTTTTAGTAATTAATGATAATGGTAGGCTAATTTTGAGCTCTGCAAGTGTTAGAATTTTAATATCTTTTTGCTTTTATCTTCTAAAATAAAATAAAAATGTTAAATATGTTCTTAATATAAAGAGGTAACTTTATACAAAAAAAAGTTTTATTAGAGAAAAAGTATTTTGAGATGTATATCTTCTCAAAGTTCAAAAACTTGTACAGATTTGATACTGCTCCAGCCTAGCTTCAATAAGACAACGACACAAAATCACCAGCGTGATGTAAAATTGGCAGGAAAGGAAAGGAAGAACATATCAGCAAAGAGAGACTTTTGAATTAAACACAGAAGCCATAGTATTTATATACTTTTTTCCACAAAATAGCATTCAAATTAGTCCACAAAGAATCAGAATAGAATGAGAAAAAACTTGGAGTTAGAATAGAAGCAAATGCTCGCAAACTTCACGCATTAGAATAGAATGAGGAAAAACTTGGAGTCCTAACTGTTCGACTGGTTTACGAATTCTAGAAGAACGTCGGAGGATTGGTTCACACTCAGGCGCTTCCCAGTTAGGATAAATTTCAAAACTAGATAGTGTTTGCCTTTGAGCCTCGATGTCTTTTGTCCTTTCTGGAATTTCCAGACCATTTTCACTAGGTAAGTTAGTTAAGGGGAAGGTTTCATTGTTTTGGAGTTTACTTGAACGTGGAAGACTCGCCAAATGTCTTAAAGCAGCTGAGTCTTCTTGTCCTTTTGATGGCGGATTTTTGCATAATTGAGGTTAGCTTCGAGAAGCTCTACAATCACTCTATCAAATACTTGCCTCTAATATTAAACACTTCACCTGGTCCACAAAGCCAGGAAGGTAGGACATTACTCGAAGAACGCCTTTTAAAAGCGAAGATACGTTCATGAGGGGTGGCTTTAGTAGTGGTGCAAAGAAGTGAGCGGATGGCATGCAGAGATTCAGATAGAACATCTTGCCAAGCGCGTAGTGGTAACTGCTACGATTCTAATACTAGCATGATGGTTTTTCCAGAAAATACCTTTGTATCTTTCACACTGGCTGTTTTCTCTTGGATTGTATGCAGTTGTATTACTTGAACTAATTCCAAGCTGAAACAGAAAAGGCTTGAAATCTTGTGATGTAAAAGTAGCACCTCGATCAGAATGAATAATATAATTGAAGGAAATCCAAAAATAGAAAATATAGTGATTAATCATTTTATAGCTTTTTAGAGAAGTGCAATCTTGACAAAGAAAAGCAAAGGGAAATCTGCTATATTCGTCAATAACACTGAATACGTAGCGACAACCTGAAGATAAAGCGACTGGTCCTTTGAAGTCCATAGAAAGACGCTTAAATAGAACTATGGCTTGAATTAGAGTATTTCGAGGTATGAAGAATTGGGATTTTAATTTAGCACAGACAAAACACTCAGAGTTAACACGACGTACTTCATCAATTGAGTGATCTTCACGATGATATCTTCTAGATCTGGTGGAAATTGGTGTAGTTAAATTTTGAAACAGTTTCACAGGATTATACTTGATCTTGGTGTGAAGACACTTCAAAACAAACGGTGATACCTTGGTGAAGTTTTAGAAAAGGTATTCCAAGTATTATGTCAGTGCAAGAAATAGGAAGCAAAGTGAAATTAATTTTTTCATATTTACGTCCCTTCATCGTGAGATCTAGCGCGCAATACTCAGACAATTTAATAGTAAGAGCAAAAGAAGCCATGCAAATAACGGAATCTCTCTTAGGTAAACACTTTCAGTTTTTTTTCAACACTTTCATTGATAAAATTATCTGAGCTTCCAGTGTCTATGAGAGCAGTTAAAATTTTATTTTTTGCTTTGACAACGTTGGTAATGGAAAAATAACGGTGTGCTAGAGTGACAGCAGAAGTAGAAGAGCAAGGGTTTGATGAAGCAGAACAGCATACTTTAGCAAAGTGGCTCCGTTTGCCACATTTTAGACATACCTTATCTTTGCAAGACAATAACAACGATCATCCTTTGGAAACGATTTCCTTCTCAGTTGAAACATTTGCCTTTTGAAATGTAGCAGAAAGCTTTACCTATTCAGGCACCTTTTGAGAATCATTCGAATCAGTCAGAATATTCTCTTAGAATTAGTAGTTTGATCTTGGACAATAGTTTATGATTTTATTAGGGAAAAATACATTGAATCTCTTTTGTTTTTTTATCCTCACTATCATGTAAAAGAAAATTCTGAATAAATATTATTCTGATGGAATTCTTGTCGATTAGGTCAATCTTTACATTTAATTTTCTCGGAAAAAGGTAGCTTTCTTTTTAACAAAAAGAAAAAATTGATCCAACTCTTGCAACAACACATACACGATTGTGTTCCTTTTATCTTTTTACAAACACGTCAGACTTTTTGCCCGAAGACACCAAAAGTTACCTAAAGATGATAAGAGTCGTTCAATATAGATTTCGGTAATGTTTGAAGTTTTAAATTTAAATATATGACTTGTTTGAACTGAGAGTGCTAATTTATATTTTCCCGCTGTGTAAAGTAAACTTACCAATCAGAATTTTTGAAAAATTAAAAAATACCCTTATTTTCACTAATAACAACTGAATTTAAGGAGGAATAAACTCTGAACTTAAAAATACCAAGAAAATGATATTTTAATAACTTATTCAGACATCTAAACCAGAGGTTCCCAACCTTTTTTTCACGAAGTATCCCTTGAAAATTTTCAGCCTTAGGCGAACCCCTAATAATTTTTTTTTCACACTAATTGATTTTAAACCTCGCTAATCATCAGTCAAAGATGTATTTCAATATATACAAAACAACTTTCAATTATGCTTTTGGGGGAAATTTTCAACCCATTTTATGTATGTAGATTTTAGGTGGTATATATTAGTTAAAAATTAAAAAAACTTTTCAGATACCTTTATAAAGTACTCCTTGAAAAAAGTGAAACGAACCCCCAAGGGTTCGCGAACCCCAGGTTGGGAACCCATGATCTAAAGGAAATCCCATCTTAAAGCGGAAAAATAGGAATCATCACGCTTCGTTGAAACAAACTGCGTATTTGAAAGTCAAAAAATTGGAATGCATAGATATTATAGTGGGAGAAAAAGTTGGAGTTAAGTTGCTTGCAAATTGGCATACTTACGCTTCACACAATCAAGTTTCAATCAACTCTATTAACATGGAAAGTGATATGGAAATCTTTTCTAACTATAAAATCATTTTTCAAATTACCATGCAATTTTAGCACACTATAAAAAGTTATTAATTTTTTTTTGAAATAGAGAAAAGGTTATGGAAGAAATTTCTCTCAGGAATTCAAACTTGGACAAAATAAATAAATTTGAGTCGGCAGTTGTCAGTATTGTTAAGGCGACGTTATTCCTCAACGAAAATGTAATTTATTTTTTATTACAACTATCCTTCTTGTTAATATACACATCTATAATTACTTTTTTTATTTAGGATTTTGAGTCCGCTTTGAAAACTTTGCACAACTCCACTCATGAAGAATGGTAATCTATTTTCCTTTTTTTTACGAATACAGTCCACTATCACTAATTCGGAATGCTTGGGATTCGGCCTTTCCAAATTCGTGATTTTTTCGGTTTAAATAAAAAAACACACTTTGCTTGCTCAATTTCTCTCAGTATAAATTTGACTCAAATTAACCCATTTAAGGCCAAGCAAAGCAGACGATATCTAAAAAACGCATACGATTTATATTCAAAGTCATTGAAAAAAGCAAACGAAGATGAAATTACTTATGTTCCAAAATAGGAACATTGGCTGTAAATGGGTTAAAATTCAATGTCATATGTCAGTTTAATACTAAAAGTGCAACAAAAAAATTATTGCATATTAGAATTTGTAAGTTAAGTTTCAGATGTACTGGGTGTACACAATTTTTGAACATTTCTTTTAAAACTATAGTTTTAGGTGCTTTTGGTCTTTCTCCAAATACTTTTTCTTGCAAGATATCAAGACTCATTAGTTCTTCTTCATTTATGAAACCTTTGTTTTACTAAACCTTCAAGAAGCTCAGTTGTTAATTGAATCAATAATTTTACTAAATTAAAGATTTTCAGGGTGTAGATACTCAACTGTAGTGGCAAATATATCCGCACAAATTATTTTTTGTGATGCCTAGACCTGTCCAACATTTTTTACATTAAATTGGACAGGTGATGCAAAAAATTGCTAAGGAAAAGCATCGCCATTTTGAATGAAAGGAGGGGGTGATTTTAAATAAATGCGAGAAAGTGCAAAAATTTCATACCACACAGACAAAACTTTTGGATCACGTGAAATTGCTATAAAAAAATAAATAAATAAACGTTTTAAATGTGGAAATGGTAATAAAGACACGCTCAATCATCAACCATGGCGTTGCATATGGTTGAGAATATTTTTATTTGTTCAGAGTAAATAATATCTCTCTTTGTAAAGAAATGATATGTATGAAACTAGTGAAAGTGTAACACCCTTTAAAAACACGATAAGCATAAAAGATATAGAATTAGGCAATCAGTTATTAACAAGATAAGGTGTACACATGAATATAATATAAATACTTGCATTAAAAGTAATTACATAATACTATATACGGGCGTGCATGAATGAACAACTGTATAATGTGAAGAAGTGAAGGTGATTGATGAAATTGAATTATTCCAACAAGAATTTTGATATTTGAGCTTTCTTTGTTGAATGTAAAAGTAGGTATCTATGAATACTTACATCTCTAAAATCCTAGTAATTAATCCTATGAGCGCGAGAACTTTTAGGAGTATTCGCCTGCTTTCTTTTTCAATGAAACTTTATATATTTAAAGCGGACGATTTTCATTTCTTGTGACACAAGTGTTACGCTGGTGCTCAAAGGGTTAAATTAATATAAACTCTAAAATCGGTATTTATTAAGTATGAAGAATGCAGACTTTGAATTTGACCCTTTTTTGAGCTAATTGACCTTTCCTCATAAATATAACTCGTTGTTTCCTCACCATTTCTAAACTTACAGATGTTTCTAATAAATATTTTACTTCAGAGAAAATTTGTTGACTTGAGAACCGATTTGAGAGTACTAATATCATAATATAATTCAGCACTACTGAAACCCCCAAAAATCATTTTAAAACTTTAGGCAACTGAAAAAATGTTTTTTGTCAGGCAGTATTATTAATTATTGTTATTATCCTTATAAAACCTGTTTTAAAAGCTAAGCCTTCTAAAGTGATATTTATGAACCGGAGGTCGTTCATCGCTTTGACGACCAATGTGACGTCATTATGAAAATTGTCTACCTTGAATATATAAAACTACATTAAAAATGAAAGCACAAATAACTCTTCAAAATTCTTGTCCTCAAAGGATTAACGAACGTTGGATATGCTAAATCGCGATTAATTGGGGCGAATTAAAACGGATTGTTTTTGACACGTGGTTGTTTAAAATAGAGATGGGCCTTAAAGCAGGTAAGCACCATACTAAATTTGCTTGCATTTTACATTTTTACTTTAGTCTTGCATTGAAAGTTCAGATTCTTTTGCAAATTCACAGACCAGTTCTGGCTGAGTAATCTCCTTTAATCTACTTTATAAATCATTGCATACATTTCACAGCTGAGTGGGGAGTTTCATTGCATTTGATTCGCAATCCATCACACACGGAGGTTGGACTCCAAAATTTCATAACATGAAATTATGGGTGTTTCTATTGCTCAAGGTAAACGCATCGTGAGGTATTTTCATTGGAAAGGCCGAATTGATGAACACCTCTTCTCACATTTTAATCCGTGTAACTTGACATTTTTATTACAGAAAAAAAACTATCCGAAATGTGTCCGTGTTTCAGTCAGGACAAAATGTTATTCGTAAATTTTCACATGGTGCATAGTAATTGTACAATGCCTCATTTGGCGCTAGTGCCCACTTTGAGAACTATTTTAGTAAAGTAATTGAATGGGGTGTGACTTTTACCAAAATTTTGATTTTTTTGAGACAAAGAAAGACAGAAATTTATTTCCAAATTCTTGAATATAATGAATAAGTAAGAATTATATCATTATCATAAAAGATAAAAGCAGGATAAAGTTTTATGCAGCCTTGGAAAAAGAATTTGAGGCTATTTGAAAAGGTCAGAAGACTCACTTGCAGAAATACGCCAGAGTGCAGGTTTTCCAAAAATAAGTGCAATGCTGCAAGATTCATCACATAACATCCGAAATATTGTCAAACATCATCTGAGGAATCTTTAGGAAGAAATTGAGAAGTGGTATATTCTAGAAAATGTTCACTTGAAAAAGCCAAGCTAGTTAAGGGAGGCTTTCACTATCAATGCCACTAAAGTTCGGGAAGATTTTCCAGGAATTCAAGAAGAACTTATACAGCTCCAGAAAAGTACAGAAGCAACGCTTTGAAAACCCGCAATGTTCAAAATTTAGACTCAACTCAAGAATAAGTCGATTCTATCTCGGAAGATCGAAAAAGCTATTTGGTTTTTATACTAACCACTTTTTGTGTAATTCATTTTATTAATTTGCGAATCAGTGTAATTTTTGAACAAATAATGTTGCTAACCACTGAAGAAAAACTTATTTTTTGTTTAAAAGGATATGTAAATAAAGTTTTTTTCTTTTTTAACTTTTTCCATTCCAGTTTCAAATGTTTTTAAATTCATGGTACTAGTAAATATAAACAAAAATATATGAAAGCTCATAAACATTTTGCATGTAGCATTAATGGTTCGTTTTATTATTACAATTAGAGTTGCTATTTCATGTTAAGACTGAATTTAGGGTCGCAACCAAAAAAATTAGCGAAACACTGATTTAGAAAATTAAAAATTTTTATACTTCATTTTTATGAATAATAATTTACAAAATATGTTCTTTCAACTCTAAAGTGTTTAAAAAAACATTGAAATGCTTCACATTATTATTATTAGTTTTTTCTTATTTAGGATTCCAAACGATTTTGGTTTTTTAAACCTTTACAATTAATAAATGGAAATATTTTTTATTTTTAACTTTAAATAGTTATAAGAAGATTGAAATACATGTCATTATTTTTATTTAGTTTTTTATAATAAAAAACTCACGATTTCGAAAAATTTTGAGATTTCATTTCATCTGTGTAAAAAGTCAGGCCCGTTGAAGATGGTGCTACTATATGTGCTTATATTTGTTGTAACATTAGATTGGAGTTGAGAAAGTTGCAAAGCATTGATGAAGACTGCACACTAGCTCTTCTTTCTCAATCATGGATCAATGTTTATCTTGTAAGGCATTTTGTGTCTTTTTCGTTCGCCCTTCTTGTGCGCTTTAAACGTCGTTTTAGAAGGGTCAAAAAGTCAAAGAAGCCTTCTACGTTCTTCAGGAATTGATTGATAAGTATGGGGAAACGCCTTTGTTACTGAACTACTTATCCATATGCCACATCCACAGTCAAAAGTATGAGGAGGCAGAAGTCTTACTTCAAAAAGCTTACAACATGGTACTGAAATGTCATAATCTCTTTTGCTATTTAAGATCTCGTGAAATTGGAAATGTTTTTAAAACGTCTAAAACTTCTAAAATTTTAAGCTTGTGAGTGATGCCATTCTTTGCTAATATGTTTTTTTGAATTGTCTGAAAATCTATTCCTAAAGTCAGGCCAAACTATATTCAAAAGTACATATTTTTGAAACACTGCTAAAATAAGTGCGCTCTGTTTTTGAATTACTTTTTTACTTTTTTTTTTTTAAATATTTTTTTCTCATTTTTCAGTCAAAAATATCTTTCAGTGATATAAATTTATGATGTAGGACTGATATAGGCATTTCAAAAAAATATTTGAATACTCACTTATTGAACTTTATTAAATTTTTTATATGTAACTTCTTTAAGTAACACAGTTAGATATTAAATTAATTAAGTAAAAAAAATGATTTTTAACAAAATAAGACCTTTTCCATCGGTCTGTTTTGTATTTTAATTCGCTGTGAGCTACAATGCTGAAAGCGAGTTAAATTAAGGTTTTTACATGAGTTAGCAGTTTTACGATTTAAACAATTTTTTAACTCATCTAACATCTTTTGACTATAAGTTTTTTTATCCCTTGAATTACAGGCAATATGTAAACCAGTTAACCAAATCTAACTGAATTTTCACCCTGTTTTGTCCAAATTTACCAAATTATAATTAATGCAAAGAGAGTTAATTTACAAAAATTTCTCGGGAAGAAGAACACTTACTTGCACTCGAGAGGACCAGCATGCAAAGCGCTACTTTGAGACCTTTAAACTCCCTGTTAAGGACATACATATATTTGAATTTCTTTACATTAAGTTTCTTTGAACATTTAACCTTCATAGTTAACATCTTTGAAATGTTCTTTATAATAAAATATACAGGCAATTTATATACACCCAAATCTTTAATATTTAAAAAAAAATGGGCAGGTTGGAGGACAAAAGTTTTAAGAAATGCACTGTTTATATGTATATATTTATAAATGCAATGTGATACAGTGATCGATTTAGTTTAAAAAAATAGGGGATATGCTCGAGATTTTGTTTAAAAAAACGTAAAAAATTAACAAAAACATTTAAATTGATGGGAGTGACACGATGAAATATTTATTGATGTATAAACAAATAATTTTGTTCACTGAATATAGATGATATATTTTATGACTCTTTTTTGTTCAAATTAAATACAATTTGATTATTTCTATCAATTTCTGTAAACTGATTATTCGCTCAAATCCGGTTTTTACGAACCGTACTTCAGAGGATTTAGAATTTATATCCAAGATTTATGCCTGTATTTCAAATAATAGTTATTCATTCATCACCTGCTTCATTTTTTAGAGACAACAATGTCCTTGTTTTGAAAGTGAATCTTTTTATAATATTTTGTTTTATATTTTTGATCTCGATGTTTATAACTTTGAAAAGTTAAATTTTATTTTGTTTTAAATAATTTGAGCAGTTTTTATATTTGCGTTCTTATAGGATTGAAATAAATTTTTTATATTTAAATTCTTTTATGGTGAAAAATATTTTTAAAACTGAAAAATCTTAGTTCAAAAGCATAAAAATAAATATATACATGTAAAATTAACGCGATCTGAATTGAGAATAATGAATGTTTTTTAAAAGGCCAAGATTTGAGCCATTAATTAGTGAGATTCATTAATTTTTGATAAATGAAAGTTTTTTATCATTTTTGTTTGAAAGAACCCGTGAAATAAATTACGATATGTCTGATAATTTCAGAGAACGTGATTTCAACAAAAAAACTAAGAAACCTGATACCTTTCACAAAAAAACTATTTAACGTGAAAAATTATTAAAAAAAATTTTACTTGTAAATCTATTAATAAAATTTTTTGGTGAACATTGAAAAATTTTTTTGTTTGAAATGAGGGCAAATAGTCTAAAAGGGGTTGAAAACAAAAAGAAGAGAGAAGAAACATTGTGGTGTGCGGGTTCTCATAAAAAGAAGAACACTTCATTCGAAAGACATTAAAAAGAGGAAGGAGCCAATGACATTTCCACAACTTCTGTCAATCAGCGATTATATCGTCATGACTTAAGTGCAATATTTCTTCAAAAAAACGTAGACCATACCATTTTTCATTATAATTAATGTTTATTTCTAAAATCGTAAAGTAAAAGTCTTGATTATAGGGAGGTTTCCTTGGGTTATAAGAATAAGTTTAGACTAACTAGAGGTCTTTACTTTTTATTTACTTTTTTGTCAAGGATAGTACTACTGCTCCAGATACACTCATCAACTTGATTACCGTCTCAACTCACTTACTGAAACAAGAGGAGGTATCAGCTTTTGCATAACTTCCATTCCTCTTCATTCTTTCATTGGTTACATCCTTTAATAGGTGATCAAAAGATACACTTCTCAGCTGATGGATGAGCATAAAAATCACCCCACTGTTAATGACTACTTTGAAAAGGTAGCGCTTTTTTCAAACGATGCTTCACAGAGTGTTCGCTCTCAATAATGGCGAAGAAAGGTTGTATCCTCACAATTTGATTTGCCAATAAAAATTATTTATTCTAATATGACATTTTTCAAAAGTCATGAGACTTTCATTTTAAAATTGACTTATTTAGATTATGTTGAATATCTAGAATTGGACTTTGTGCTGCATTTTTGTTTTTTTTTTCTAATTTACTATTATTATTAATTATTATTATTAAAGTAGTCAGCTACAGTTAAAAATAAATAGGTTAAAATTTGTTGGGATGAGTATTTTCAATAACAAATGTAAGGTGGACTTCATGAGTGACAGTAGTCTATAATTGTGTCTTGCTTTATATTATAGTGAACCATGGGGAGGAGCAGGGGTCAATTTCAATTCGTTATATCAGGAAGGACATAAAACAGTCAAAAATTTGTGAATAAAACATCTTTTACACGAATACTTTATATTATACATAGTGAAATAAACATACGCTACACGTGGTGCTAGGACTGTTCGTACCCGGATATTTCGTTATCAGACACTTCGCTACCGAACAATTCGTTACTGTGAGAATATGCCACTAAGAGGTCAGATTTCCCTTTTTTGATTCGCTATTATAATAACAATGATATATTCTACCTGTATCAACTATTAGCTTTTTAAAATTATTACACACGTGAAATGGAAATAGGTGAATGATATAGCTGAATATTTGTTAGAATATTAGGCAATTGATACTATTTAACAGTCCATTCAAGAAGCTAGGCGCAAGTTGTTTGCTCCACAAGTTTCAAAGTATCGGCTTTGTAGCTATGCTGCTTTTTCGACTTAATGTTCTAGCTACAATCCACTGAGTACATGGAAAAATTGGTGTTCAAAAGAAAAAAAAGTGATTTTGAAAATTTTCATTTAGAGTGTATATGAAAAATCACCAAATACTTTTAATAGAAATCAGTAGATCTTTGAATTCTCCATTTAGTCTAGAAGTAGAATCATCTTAAATACATAGCATGCTATTTGAAATATTAAAGATAACCTTTAAAAATCGCAATGCGAAATAAGATTATCAAGTCAGGAGACGACAGCCCCTCTCAACATAATCTCATCCTATTGGCCATGATATGCCGTTCGCTCCTTAATAATTTGAGACTAACACGGAGTGTTCCTTATTTTTTTAATTTCTCCTTCACAATCTTCGCATTAAGGCTTTCATCATGACAAAAACTCCATCTTCACAGCGATTTTGGTATCTTTTTGTAAATAAATTATATTCGAAAATTTTTGCATAAAAACCATTAAAAAACTTCAAATTTCATCTATGTGCGCCCTTGAAATAAAAATTTTTTGCCAAGAATTTGCTTTAAGCCAACCCTTAGAAATAATCATTTCCTTAAGCCATTACTCCCAAGTGCCATCTTCCATTCTAGATATTTGTCATTTAGATCTTTCAAACTGTCACCAATAATTACAAGATCATCAGCATAGAAAAACTCTTTCATACTTTTAGGTATCTCTGAGGAAAGCGCATCCATAACAATATTAAATAACAGTTTTGACATCTTGATGCATCTTCATCACTGCTCTCACTTCATATTCTAGAACACCTTTTTCCCTCAAAGCCCAACGCATAACTTCCCTCGGAACAGAGACAAAGGCTTTCTCAAGATCAATAAATGCTATAAATAAATCTTTTTCAACCCTCATATGCTTTTCTATCAGCTGTCTCATTATAAAAATAGCATCTAACGTGCTTTTACTAGGTGTAAATCCCATCTCCAAATCATCAATATAAACTCTTTCGAAAATTCTTTCTATAACTTTCATGGCATGTTCAAGCACTTTAAGACTTCTATAATTTGAACAATCTTTTGTGTTTCCTTTATCCTTAAATAATGGAGTCAAAACGCTTTTTTCCAGGTTTCTGGTATCTTTTCACCGTTTATCATTTTATTACCTATCTTTGCTAACTCAGCTTCTAATCCACATAACGCTAGAACTTCAATTGAAATACCACTCGGACCAGTTATTCTTCACTTCAACATTCATTGCTTGGATAATACCTTTTTAGCTTCATTTCTACTCTTCACATTTTCATTTCTAGATCTCTCGTTTTTTTCTTGTCTCCATTCTTTATACTTCACTTTTTTCATTTTAAGTGCTTTTTTAACACCCTCATTGTTCCACTAGATTTGGATACATCGCATACTCTTTTTAGTATTTGTGACATTTCGACCATCATATCATCCCAATTTCTATCTTTTCTTAACTCTACACCTACTTATACCACCAACCTCTTTTTCGAAGATGGATCTTTCAATTTCCATGTCTTCACCATGTTTTTCTGTATAAATTGCTTTCTTATCTTTTTTTTTGAAAACATGCATAACTAATACTGTTTGTTGTACTATTATTTCTTCACCAGGAATCACCTTCGTGTTTTTGACTTTGTCATTTTTTCTAACCAATATGTAATCAGTGACTGTTTTGTCCCCCCAGATCCGTACGTTATTCGCTTCTCTTTATCTTTTTTTTAAGTAAGTATTCACAATTTTGAGATCAAAACTGTTACCAAATCCCAAAAGTTTTATCCCCTTCATCATTTCTAATGCCATAACCTAAACCTCCACGAACCCCTTCAAAACCTTTGACATCACTACCCACATGGCCATTGAAGTCACCTAGGATAACAAATTTCCCTTCCACCTTTATCATTTCTTCACTCAAAACATCATAGAATTCATCTTTTTCTTCATTATTCAAACATTTCTGCGGAGCATACGCTGATATAAAAGTTACGATTTCATTATAAATAGCCATTTCCAAAACAATCAATCGACTGGACACGCGTCTAACACGGATTACATTTTCTACCCAATACTTATGTACCAAAAGTCCAACTCCACCTTTACCAACAGGGTTTCAAATCCAGTATAACTTAAAAGCTTAATCATCTGCTTTCATGCGTGAGCTTTCATTTTTATGTCACTTCTTGTAATCCGGCTACAATTATATTTCTATCTATCAACATTTTCACTACTTCTGAACTTCTGGCAACCAAAGAGCCAACATTCGCGGATGCAAACCTGAGGATCTTCATTGACTTCCGAAGAGACGAGGTTTCAGACGTTCTGTTTTCCCTCAGGGCTTTCCCAGAACACGTCATAAATTTTCTTTTACTCATCTTTGCGGATACCTCCTTCTCCGAAACCTTATTAGCCCCAATTGCCCGGAGATTTAACAATTGGGAACACATTTGTCCATAAAATTTGAGTCGTTGCATGTATTTTAATGGAGCATTAGTTTTTTTAGCCGGATGCCCTTCCTGACGCCAACCAATTTTATGTTCATGATTTGGAACCTTTAGTCTTTGTTCTTTCATGAACTAAACTCACAAGGCAGTGGTAATTTGACGTCAGAGTTGTTTACTAAGTACACATTATATATATTGCTACATTCCAAGAGTTTATATCGTTTTTTAAAGTATTATTTTGCTTTTAACTCTCCATTTATGCAGTTTTAAACTCATTATTTCAACTTTTTGATATTGGTTTATTTGTCAATAAATGATCAATCCACTTTTTTGTTTCAAAGAAAAATCCAAAATAAACTTTTCGATTTTATATTGTTGTTTTTGTCTTCAAATATTTATAGTTTAAAAAAGTTTCCCTATATTTTAAGTTAACAAAAAAAGATTATTTAAGAAATATTAAATACTTTTACATCTCAATGGTCAATATATTCTTTTATCACTCAAGTAACTTTATTAATGTTTTTAAAATAAGATGAACAACTTTAGTATAAGAGAAAAGTGTCTATACTTAAAGTGGTAAAAAAATAGGTATTTATTTTTTATAGGCAATCAATAATTTTAGGTTTTCATATCACACAAATTTTTTTCACTATTTTTTTTCACTAATTTAATATATTATAGTTTTGTTTATGGTAATTGGGTATTTTCCAAATGTCTATAAATTATAATACATATATATACATATATATATTATCTTTCAATGTTCTTGCTCTTTCTTTTGCTCCCTATGCTTTTTTCCTAATCCTTTGCTCAATTCGCAAAAGGATGTTCTCTGTTGCTAACTAAATATGGTCAGCATTGATTTCACTCTCATAAATATGGGATATCTTTCTGCCTCTAAAATCCGGTTTAATTTTTTTCCTGATTTGCTATGTAAATTTGTTACCTGCACCTTTCTCTATCATTTCTTTTATCCTACATTGTATTTCTTCTCCCCTCTATTTTGTATATTCTTGTTATTTTCAACACACTTTTTTTATATATCTGATAAAACATTTATTTTACACATAAAAAGTTATGTCAACTTTGTATAACACATAATTATACCTTCACACACATACATATTATATAAGATGAACAGATAAAAAGTCATCCTTTTTTTGTTCAATAAATTCTATTCTATTCTATTCTATTATTCGTATGATTATCGATGTATGTATAAATATTTGCTCCTGCATTATTGACATTCAGGGTATATTTGGCACATCGTTAAAACCACTTCATTATGAAATAGTTTACAGCTTGCGTTCATCTACAGGTTTTACCGAGTTATCATCGGGTATAGCAGAAGTGATTCAACGGTTAAATTAAGCTATTTCGCTCAAATTAAGTCAAAAAATAGCGTGTGATATGTCAAATGTAAATTTAATTCTGACTTTGAATAGGTAAGCCATTTTTGATAAATTTAAGATCAAAAATTTTTTTTCCAATTTAGTACAAATTTAAAATGCCCGTTTCTGTGTTTTTTTAAACCAACTTATTTTTTTTTAATTTCTTCAAATAATTATTGAAACATGAAAAAAATGTAAGAAATTTGAAATGCTTGATGAACTTTTCCATCTTTTTGGAAATAAAAATTTTCATTTTTTAAAATATGGAAATACTTTTGATATGTTTGTTAAATTTTTTAAACTTTCTGGAAATAAAAATTTTTTTATTTATGATATTTAGTATTCTTTAAGTTTTTTTCACTTTTAAATGATAAATTTGACATGAATAAACTAGCTCAAGTTTGAATCATTTCAAAAAATATCAAAAGTATATTTAATTGAACTTAATTTTTACAAAATTTAAATTATTTTTCTTACTTATTTGTACTTAGTGGTCACACATGTATGACGTACACCAAAAAATTTGAAATTTTTACCCCTTTCTCCTTATCTAAATGCATCAAAAAATCCATACACTTCTAGTGTTAGTAGCGGTACCATTGCGTATTTAAATCGAGAAGGCCTAATAAGACCACTTGTATCGATTTTTAAATAAATTGGTGTGAGGAAACTGAGCTTGAATTCAAGCCGTTTGGTAGCAAGTCCATGACTTTAACGGAACTACCCACGTTCCCAATATTAGATATTTTAAATCATATAATCTATTGTCACCTAAATAATAATTTTTTTTTATTATTTTGCTTCCAGATATATTTTTGTGCAACTAAATAATGTTCTTATTTGTATTTTACTAGCCGGAGATTATAAATTTCACAAAAAAATTATTATAAAATGGCATCAAGCAAAGATATGACGGCTATAACTTAAAAACTATTGGAAAAACAAATTAAATAGTAAAAATGTTAAATTTTATTTTTTTCACTGTTTTTAAAAACAACAATACAATTTCTTTCAATTCTTCATCGAATTATTGTAAGTAAAAATATTGAAAAAAGGCTATATCTTGGTGATAACTATCGTTCCCCACGCCCACCTCCCCTCTCATTCACAAAACATTTAAATTTATATGCCCTCTCCATTTTTGTGACGTCAAATATCTATGACCCCTTATTTTTCTAACTTTATCTTTTATTGATATGATCAAATATAGTGAAAAAACTTAATTTTTTTCAGAATATAAAAATCAAACCACGAATTCATTTAAACCTTAAGTAAAAAGTAGAAGTCTTTTTACGGAGTTGGTAAAACTCAGATTCAAAATGTAATAAAAAACAAAGATAAAATTATTCCTTTATGGAAATCGAGTACAAGCGAAAGAATGAAACTTGTAAATCTACGAAAAACTGCTCAGCATGATGTCAACGAAAGAGTTTTTGATTGGTTTTGCCTCTCTCGAAGTAAAAAATTTCTATTACTGGAGTTCTCATACAAGAAAAAACCAGGCAAATTGTAGAAGAAATTAATATATCCGACTTCAGAGCGTCCAACGGCTGGTTACAGAGTTTCTAAAAAAAGACACAATATCAATTGTTCATAATTACATGGTGAGTCTTCATCAGTCGATCCAGTTGTTGTTGAGCGCTGGAAGGAAGAACTCGCCTCACTTAGTGAAGATTATGAGTCAAAGGATATTTTCAACGCTGCGAAACAGCCCACTTTTACAAAGTTTTGCTTTTAAAATCCTTGGTTTTAAAAAACGAAAATTGTAAAAATGTCAGAGCTCAAGGTTACTGTATTATTGACTTGCAGTGCAACAGGGGATAAATTTTTACCGAATGTTATCGGAAAATATCAAAAGCTAAGATGCTTCAAAAACAAGTCTGCCAAATCCTTAGCAGTCAACTATTACTTCAGCAAAAAATTATGGATGGCATCAACTATTTTTTCTACATGGCTTAAATCTGTCAACAACAAAATGATTAAAGAAAAAAGATCGGTTCTTTTTTTCGTTGATAATGTTTCTTCTCATATGGACATGAAGCTTTCAAATGTAAAAATAAAGTTCCTACCTGCTAACACAACCTCTTGATTATGGTATAATCAAAATTTTCAAATCTTTTTATAGAGTCAAGTTAATAAAGCACATTATTTCACGAGTAGATGAAATCGAAATGGCAACAGATGTTACGAATAAAATCGATTTATTTGATTCCTGTCAATGGGTTTCTCAAGCTTCGAACGAAGTTGAAGTTTTGACAATAAAAAATTATTTCAAGGGTTGTGGATTTAATTTTTCAAATTTGTCATCTCCTCCTCAAATATCCACAATAATACCAAGAGAATGCTCAGTTTTATTGGAGAAAATATCATGGAAGAATTATATAAATTGTGATGAAAATATATAAACATCTATCGAGGAAGAACTATCTGATGAAAAGAGTATTGAAATGACTTGCATTAATGAAGAGGAAACTACGCAAAAAGTAGAAAGAATAACCACAAGCCAAGTATTTGAAAGCCTTAGAAATTTGAAGAATTTTCTTTTCAAATTGATTCTGATGTGTTTCTGAAACTTTCCCAGAAGGCAACTAAAATTGTTGAAGAGCATAAATTTTCCAATTTGAAACAACTCGATATAAAATATTTTTTTATTAATAAGAATCATGAATAAATAGATCAAGCTTATTTTCAATTTATTTTTTCACCTTTATATAACGACCACTTCTTAGATGCGACTTTAAAAGGGTAGATTTTAGCTCGGTCGGATCTTTCAGGTTTTACTGTATTACTTTTCTTTTTAAAAAAGGGAAAAAAAAGATTTATTCATACAATTATAAAAAAAATAAAAGTTCGTGACTTCAGTAAAACAAATGTTAAGAAATTTAAATAGAATAGTCAATATATTTTCAATATAGAAAGTTTTTTTAAGGGAAATATTCAAAAAGGCCTTAAGGCCGCTGTATTACTTTTCATTGTATTTATAATAATTTAGATTAAATAATGCATTACTTGCATTCTATTAATAATTGACGCACCAATTGAATTTTATTATTCAGAGTGACCTTAGCGCATTCTTTAAAAATATAACTAATTTCATTAGAATTATTTGGCATTTATTACTTATATGAGGCTCATTAGTATTGTCATTATTATGAGACTTCTGTTCACTCATTGGGACAAAGTAATATTTTTTTAAGGCAGTCTAAATCTTTATGCGCGTTCACCATTGCTGTATTTATTATTGATGTATCATTAATGCATGTATAAATCTTTGCTCAAAAATTTAATACTAATTTTAAGATTGGTTGCACGCAATAAAAAATGTATTGCATTGATTATAATAATTTTTTTAAACAAATTTTCATATTTTGAATTCAAATTTAGAGTACATTTTTTTTTCTAGTCAAATTTTTTGCAATCTTTTCTTAATTTGTAATGTATGCATTATATAAAACTTAATTAATATTTTTATTAAATTCATTTATCCTTTAAACTTTATTAATCGAACAAATATATAGGATGGTTTAGAAAATGTGAATTAATTTCACACAAGTTTTCAAAACTCATCTGTCACATGTTTTAATATCTTCTAAAATCTCAAGATGTTGGACATGGGAGACAACTCCTTATATTTTTAGGCACTATATTCTGAACCCTCAAAATGATGAACAGTATATTTAATTTGATACTTTTTTATAATAAAGTTTGCTCCGTGGTTGATTTGGAATAATAAAAATGGAGAAACAAAGGGGTGATTCATTATTTTTGAATTTTCATTAGAGTACATATACCTAGATTTTGCTGTGCCTTTAATTTGATAACCCTAAAAATCTTTTATTCTTAACAGGGTTAAATTAGAAAATATACTATGATAATATAATATTTCGAAAATGGTCCATAAAAGAATTAAGTGTTACAAGCTAAATGAAGAAAAAGTGTTGTGTGTGTAGTGAACCAGGTTGTTATAAAATAAATAGATTAAAAAATAAGAATAAATAAAACATGCTTTTTATTTCCTAAAATTTGACATTTTTTGCCTGTAAACCAGCATAGATGGCTTATGTATGCAAGGCGCATCAAACAACCTACAAAATATAAAATTTGACAAATATTTTTTTTATAAATTAGTTCGCATAGACACTAGTGCCAATATCGATGTAATAGAAATGGAAGACAAATCCTAAAATTTTGTTTTCTTTTCACTAAAATAAATTATTTTTTGATTTATAAAATTTCATAAGTGTTTTTTTCTGAATAAGAAACTTGAGATTTATATGTAAGTAAAATGTTACTTTATCTTTTTTAGTTTCCTCGTGCTTCAGCAAGAAAATTTAGTTGCCAACGTGGGGAAGTCAAAAATAGGTTGAAACGTCGTCGAAATTTAAATGAACTGATAAATAATTACCTTTTGAAGCTAATAAATTTATAAAAATGTCAATTATACAAATTTGTTTTTTTGCTGATTTATTATTATATCAATGAATAACAGCCTAAAAAATAGGGAGGGGGGTTCTTTCTCATAAAAAATTTATAAAACTATCATACACATCGTTGTACTTGCTATATAAAGAAATTGGACTTTTTTGGTAGATTGAACCCTATACTTTTATCATTCTTTATAAATCTTATTCTATGTTTGATTGTTGTTTTTCCATTCCTAGCCTAAAGCTCTATTTTGTAAAAGTTTTTTCTAATCTGACATTAAACCCTTTTTGTGCCATTGCGAATATTGTTGAATCACTTATAAAACAAAAATAAAGTACACAAAATAAAAAATAAGTTCGAATAAATGAAGAAAAAAAAGGTACGGGCCTGAAAGACCTGAACTAAGGGACTGATTGTGCACTGAAAATAATACAGATTTAATAAAAGATAAAGATTTATTATAAATTTAACAGTCAATGCTTTCAAAATCTAATGAATAGATCATTTATTTCAATTTTCACATTCCTTTTTCCTGCTAGAAAGGCTTCATAGTTAATTTGGCCTCAAGGAAATATTAAAATCAATATATTTAGAGGCCGAATTGACCCGCTTACAAAAGTGTCTGGCAAAATTCGAGTCGGGTTATTTGGGTTCCTAAAATTCTAATTAAGGGGTCACACACGGGTCAAAAATTTTATTGGGGTTTTTTTCTGATTTCTTCATCGCTTTCTCTATCTTTTAAAGTTTGTCCATACATCATTCTAATCTTATTTGCTTGTAAATAGTTTGTCAATTTCTTTCAAAGCCGAATCAAGCCTTTTATTCTGAGTGAGCTACCATTACTGCACAAAACACTGCTTAGACTTTTAAACTTATTCCATCGACATCAAAATCAATGGCATTGCTGATTCCTATGTCACCCAAATAACAAAATTGATTAATTTTTTCCACAATATGATTATAATCAACCAAAACTTGCTCTATTGATTTTAATTGCCCTCTACATGACTTATCAAATACTTCCTCTGAAAGTCCTAACTCTGCTAGCACATACTCCACATGAGTCAATCTTAGCGGTTACAGAAAGTTAATTCTTTGTCAGAGAAATCTTCAACCATTTCGTCTTTTTCATATATTTTTTTCTTACTATTTGATAAAATGATCTTTGATTTCGGAAAATGTCAATGTAAAATTCAACATAAGTGAATTATATGTGCAAGAAATTTTATACTTCAGAGAGAGTGAGAAAGAACTTTATTCAAAATTAATTTAAATGAAAAATATATATGCAAACATTCCATGGAGGATCAAAAAGCGCGAGCCGATGAATAATCGCTTCCAAGGAAATGAAGTTGAAGAATTATATTCTATGAATGTATTATTTGACATTATGTATACATATAATATGTAAATACATACTATGTTATATAACAAGAACACATTGAACAAAGTAACTACATAAAGAAGAACAAAGCTTTAGTTTTTTCATTAAAAAAATATATTTTATATTATAATCAGTTTGAAAAATATAAAAAGGAAATGAAACATACACAAGAATCAGTTACATTTGCTACATGTGTAGCAATTTTTAATGGTGCATAATTTATCATATTCATTAATAAATTTTTTCTTTATTGACATCTTGAAAACTCTCAATGATTTTTCAATACAAAATCCTACAAGAAAATCATTCCAATGTTTGATTTTCCTTATCCTTAAAGATTTTTTGGTGAAGTTTTGTTCTTGTTAAAACTAAACTATTCATATTTCTAAGATAGTATTTTTCTACTTCACTATTAAACAGAATCCAAGAGTTGAAAATACTGGGCAACAAGTTTTTTAAAAAAAGTTTATATGTGAAAACCGATAACTGTACATAGTATATGTCATTTATCTTCAGGAAATTGTTAGTATAGAAAAAGTATGATGTATGATAAAAATTAACTTTATAGATTTCTTTTGAACCTTAACTGTAACCCCAGTTTATGATACTATAATGACAGTGTGAAAGGAAAAGACTTTTATAAATGGTAAGTTTTGTTTGGATCGGTAACTCATATTTTTCAGAATGCCATTTATGCAACTTAACTTAGTTTCTAAGAAGTTTATATGACTATTCTGATTTAAGTTTTGATTTATTCTTAACCCTAATAGATTAAATTCAGGAACAATATCAATTTTCTATTCCAATTTAAGTTTTGATTTATTCTCAACCCTAATAGATTAAATTCACGAACAATATCAATTTTATTACAACTAATTTTTTTGCTTCTTTTATTTGAAAAAAAACATTGCTTTTGTTTTTTTTTCATTAACTTGCAAAAAGTTTATCTTACACCAATTTTTGATCGGGTCCATAATTTGATCAATATTGCATTTTGGAAGGTCATTAATGAAAAGAGAAAACAAGATTGGAGCAAGGAAAAATTATTTCTGGTAAACATGAGACATGCAAGATTCGTGTCGATTAGTTCGAACACTGAAAAATTTTCTGATCCAACAACCATTCTTTGAGAGGGGAATATTATTTATCAAATATTATTTTTATTTGATAAATAAAATATATTCATTTAAATATAAATTTATGATAGCCAATGCTTTTTTCTAAATTGTAAATCTTTTTAATTACCCACAGTAATTTACCTCTTTTATATGTACCTTATTTGCATTCTTTCAATATATTTTTTAATCTCTTATAATTTGAGTGACACTAATTAGCGGCTTTAATTAGTCTTGAGTGTGCTCAACTACTAAATTTTTAATAACTTTACATAATTTTTTTATTCTAAATTGTACATTTTTTTCAATAAATTCTTCTTTTTCTTCTATTGTTGTTTCTTTTGTAGAGTTAGTGTTATCTTGTCAAACCAGTTAGAATGATCTAGCGAAGAAAGTTTTTCATCTTTTTATGAATAGGTGAAAAATCAATGAAATGGATTAATCTTTATTCACAGGGGTGGTTAGTTATACTTATTGCCATCCCTAACCCCAACCACAAAAACTTTCAGAATTTTCTTCCCCTCTTAAAACTAGCAGTTTTTATTCATAATATTTATTTGTAAAAGAAACTTGAGCTCGTTTTTAAACAAGAAATGATATTTGTGGTTAAAAATATTATCATTAAAACAAAATCAAGGATGTAATGGAAAGACGAATTAATAAAAAGTTGAAATATAAATGCGGGTATGGATCATTTAAAAATATATAAGAATAGCCGGTCTTCCATTCGTTTTGAGCATCTAAGATCTAATACACACACACACACATATTGAAAATCAACAAATCAAAAGAAGTGAACATACACACGCTAAAATTTTTGCTTTATTCACGCTTCACAATGAAAATGCAACTGAATCGTTGAAAAAAGATGCCAAACGTTTGAGCACTTAAGCGTAGGATTTCATTACTGTGACTGCAAGTGAACATACGGACACATCCCATACTATAATATAGATAGATAGGGAGGAAGGAATTAAAGCCAGATTCTAAAAATAGGAACGTGTTTCAATATTCAAAAAGATTTCCTTTCAAATTTTATTGTCAGATATTTTTGTCCGATTTTGTTTGAATTCAATATACAGTAAATCTTCTATAAATTATACTGAAATTAATGTCGTTATTAGAGAAGTAAACTTCAGACTAAATTATTAATGATAACACATTGTCCTTATTTTAGATATGTACGGAATAAGGAGGGTTTAAGTTTGAACTCAGGCCTTCCAGCGATTCCTAGTTTTTCCGACCTTCCTAGTTTTTTCAAAAGTTTCCTAGTTTTTTGTTATATATTTTTTATTATTTTTTTTTCATTATTTGTTAACTTTTCTAAAAAAAAAATCAATAGTACCCGCATTACAACGTATTTTGAAACACTGGTCTTCACTTTGTAAATATTTTTTAACAGACTTACCTAAAAAAAAGTAAAGGCGATCATACTTTGGTTCAGCTTGAAAAGAACAATCGATACAAGAGAATATGTGATTTTCTTTCAAACAAAGAGGTTCTTGCGGAGGTTCAGTTTGTCATTTGTGTTGGTGTTTTGTTTCAGCCTTTTCTAACAAAATTTCAAAAAAAAGAACCTATGATTCAATTACTTTATGAAGAGTCACTTTTTTTGTTGCTAACTTTTCTCAATAGATTTGTCAAACTTGATTTAGTTCAAAACAAATCTGGACACAAGCTTCAAATTATCGATATTTTTCATATTGAAAACCTATTTTCTCTTAAAATGATGGAAATAGGCACAGACACCACAAAGACATTAGAATTACTTGATGAAACTAAAAAACACGTAATACTGAATGACATAAGAAGGTTTTATCAATCTCTCAGTTTTTATCTTCAAACCAAGTTGCCTCTTAATGACACATTAGATGTCTACATCCTAAAGTAAGAAATTCAGACAAGAAAATTATGTTCAGCTTTACCTCACATTGAAGACTGTTCTATTGCAAAAATTACAGATGAATGGAAGTTATACAGGGCTGAACCATTTAATGACAATGAGATATATAACTCAAATAAAGAATTTCTAAGAATTGATCCTTTTTGGAATAGTGTTTCTTCGTACCAATCTTTTCGGGGATATTAAATATCTTAACTTGAAGAAATTAGTTATGACATGTCTGTGCATTTCGCATGGTAACGCCGACGTAGAAAGGGGTTTTTCTGTTAATAAAATGATGTTAACTTCAGAGACATCTTCGTTGTCAATTTCATCGGTTAATGGGCTAAGACTTGCGAAAGATGCTATTAGTATGTACAAAAATATAATAGACATTCCTATTACAAAGAACTTTATTTCTGCAATCAGAAAAGCTCATTTAAAATACGAAGCAAGAATACAGGCAGAACAAAAAGAGAAGCTTCTTTTAGAGAATAAAAAGAAATGGGAAGAACAATTAGAACAAGAAGATAAAGAAAAAAAGAAAAAGACCGGGAGTTTAAACGTAACATCGATGAAAAAGAAAAGCAAGTAAGAAAGAACGAAGTGGAATTAAAAACAGAAATGGAGAAGGCAAATCAAGTTTTTAACGAAGCAAATTCTAGATTAGTTAAAGCTATAAAATCAAAAAATTTTACTGAAATGAATATAAGTCAAGGATTATTGAATGTGGCAAAGACAAATCTTGAAAAAATAACAAAATCATTTAAAAGATGTATTGATGAAAGAAATGATATTGGTAAAAAGAGAATTCGAATGATTAATTCTTACATAAAGCAATAAAAGTGTTTTTTTCTTTGAAATTTTATCTATACATTGAACTTTATTAGTTCCTAGTTTTTACTTATTCTTTTATGGGAATATCCTACTTTTTTATTGTTACAAATCCTCGTTTTTTCCTACTTTTTTAATATTCGCCGCTGGAGGGTCTGACTATAAGAAAGCAAGCAAGCAATTAACCTCAAAAAGATACTAGTGTTCAAAATGGAACATTTACAAATCCTTTTTTCTAAAACAAAAGAAATGTTAAATTCGCTTGAATAGAAAATGTATTTAAAAGTTAGATAGTGAAAATTTATTACTTTTATGAAAAGTAGAGAATATAAATATTAATTGGCATATTGTTCAAAGATAATTAAAAACAACGTATGCACTCGTGCATATATGTAAATGATTGCGTTGGCAACAAACAAAATAAATATTGAATCGATAAAACACACCATGTCGGAGGATCAATCAAAAAGTAGAACAACGTCCAGAAAAAGCAAAATAATGGAGATTAAAATGGTGGAGGAGATGAGGAAAGATGATGAGCAGCAACACCATCATATACCCCATCCCTCATGAATAAGCCATTTTTAATTTAAAATATAAAAGAAAGCAGCAAGGAGAAGTAAACAAAAGTATAGTAGAGCAAGATCACAGACAAGCACAAGAAATGAATATCGCGCGTCTAAACAGCAATGTCGTGGGTGTTTGTCCAATGATCTTCTACATGTAGTGAAAGCTGATTGGTTGATGCGTTGGTGGTTGGCTTGACGCTGTCCAATGATCTTCTACATGTAGTGAAAGCTGATTGGTTGATGCGTTGGTGGTTGGCTTGACGCTTGTGCGTTTACAGGCGCCGTTGCGAATTGTGCAGCGGGAGTGACTTGAAGCCGTGTTATGGAGTGTTGAAAAGCTCCAATTTGTTGGTGATTAGACGGAGCATAGGAAATGAAATTTGAAGGATCAAACTAAAAAACAAACGAAATGTAATCTGAGGGGATCTGCAGTTGCCTCTCGAAAGCCAAGTTCGTCCATTTGATGACAGAGAAATCGGAAGACATTTTTATACAAGAAGAACGAAAGAAAAGGTAAAAAATTATTATAATTAAATTTTTAATTAGTTTTTTTGATATTTGTTTAAAAATGTAACAAAAGATTATTTGACCCCATCACGCGAAGTTCATTCATTTGATCAGAGAAAAAACAGAAGACGTTCTTATATAGAAGGAAAGAATACAAATTAAGCCTAAAGAACAAAAGAAAAAGTAAAACATTATATGCTAATAAAATAAGCTTCTGTAAAATAAAAATCTAACCTATTTATGTATGCACTAAATTGCTTCTCATATCATCTCACTTTTCGGTGACTGAAATATCTATACTTTTGTGCTCTATTAATTTGAATAAAAATCGTCGGTAAATGGTTTTAGTTTTTTTGCAAGAATTTTTGCCTCAAGCGTATATCTGGAATTTTCTATGCAGGCTGTTAACTGGACCGTATACTAGCCGTCAAACGGGAATTTCCCAATAGATAAAAATAGTTGTCTTAAAAATATCGTTTTCGCTTCATTTGCCGATCTGACGGCTCCAATCAGAAATTTCTGGTTAACACACTACTGCATAGGATAATTCAGTCGCAACTCTAAAAACTGGCCCTAACCCAAGATGTATGAAATGCGGGTTTCAGGGGCGTTTTAAAAGGACGTCACTTACATATACTAACGGTTGTGTGGGCGTGCGTGGAAGAAAGGAGTTGGAAAGCAAAGCAGGTGTGTACGCTTGTTGATACGCCATTGATTTTGGTTGCTGTCTTGAAGCGCTATTAGCAGCAGTAGTGCTGCTGGATTTGTTGCTGTAGCTGGCATGACTATTGTTGCTGCGACTTTTGTTGCTCGTACTTTTCAGAAACTCGAACGGGTTCTGTTCGTAATAAAAGAAGGAGAACGGGTTAACGTGGCTTAGTGTATACGGTGAAACCTACGGTATACGGAGATAAGTGTTAAATAGAATTTGGTAATTTACTTCATTTCATTATTAAAGTCACAAACGTATTACGCAAACATGAGCCTCATGTCTGCTAATTCGGCTGATAAAATTCGTGAACAATAAAAAACCCGATCAAACAAAAAAGCCGATCTGATTGGTACATCACTTTGGAGGTTTCACCCTTTTAATCCATATCTGGCAAGTATCCGATGAATTCTTATTAAGTCAGTTGTGTTAAAAATTGATGAAAAGCTAGAGGTAGAGACACATAAGATTGGCTTGGAATACGACGCAGTATTTAGTGTAATATTTTTATATCAAATTCAAAATTAAATATCAGAGTACTTGGGAATGCAATCGAAGGATTTCAGGACAAGATTGAGTACTCCTCATCAAGGCTTCTGGAAATTGGCGCGAAAAAGGTGAAAGAGAGAGGTTGATCAAGAAGTCACGCGTGTAGCAAATTTTTGTTGCATTTTTTGGAATAGCCTTCACATATGGGACTAAAATTAAAAAAATACGCATAATCAGCAATTTTTTCTTCCCATTTTTCCAGAAAAGAAGGTAAGGAGAAGAAATATTAGAATAGAGAAAAAGAAGAAAGCTTAAGGAAGAAAGACTTCAGAAATAGGTGTTGATAATCTTACTACTGTAACTTTTCAGATCCAATGTAGGAGGTAAAATACCTGGGTAAAGATGAGGAATAATAGGATATGTATCTAAATATGTATTTTTAATAGAAGCTAATAAAATGTATACCGATTCAAAAAAAAATCGAAAGGAAATAAAGAATGTTCTCTATTTTTGAATTGCAATTTTTTAATGTTTTAAAAATTTTGGATAATATAAATATACAAAGAACTTTATTCTCTAGAGTCCAGTGATTCCCAAACCACTAACCCCCAATTTCTCAAATTTACATTCCGCGCTCTTTTTTTCAAACATCTAATCATATTTTGCTTTTGAACAAGTTTATAAACTTTTCTATTTTTAAGAAAAGATAAAATGTAACCTAATCAGGAAAAACAATTTAACTAAAATGCTGAAATTTAAGTTTTTTGGTTCATCCTTCAGTTACTTTCTCCCATTCTATGGGTTAATCTAATCAGCTATAAATATAAAGTACAAAAAGAGTAAAAATATTTATCAGTGAAGAATTTATTATAGAAATATAAATCAAAGTTGCTCTTTACGTTTTTAAATTCGCACTAGGAGCAAATTGCAGTCATATGAAGGAACGACCGCTCTAAACATGATATGTTATTGACAATATCATCTCACGGACCGGATGAAGTCATCTTGAGAGCAGTATGTGTTTTTTTTATTTACACAACCGACTCGATATCCCTGTAAAGTCTTGGACTTGATGTGTGAGCAGACACGATTATCGCTTCTTTCATCGCATTTAATAGACTTTTTACGATAGATTGAATTGCACGTCATTAAATTGAATTGCCTCCTTTCTATCTATCTATCTATCTAGCTTGGGCATCAGCGCGAAATGGTAAGGATGAGATTTTCCTCTGCTACATAAAATTGCATACTCTTGTGTCCAACTTGATATTTGATTATCGGATTTTCGCTTTTAGCGCTATCAAATGAGGAGGAGTCATTAAAGCTGTGATTGGTGGTACTGTTTTCTGTAGCAGCAGCCATCTTGTTTTTAGCGTCTATCTTTTGATGAAATGAATACGACTTCTAAATTAAGGTATATACATATATGGATGGCACTCGAAATAGCTATCACATTTCAATGTAATCACCGCGTATACATACACATCTTATAAAAGATATTTACTTTAATTTCATTACAAAAATTTTTTTATTGCAAACACTAAAACGATCTGCTAGGTGTCAGCTAACACATTATGAAAATAGATTTGCTTTTAAGATCCAATATTAACATTTTCAGAGTTCTTAAAAAATAACGCTAACAATCATTACGCTCCTTTTTGAAAAAAATTATTTTATCATTCTTGTGTTAAAAGGTAAACATGGTGGAAGTAATTCATAAAAAAATAAATTCTGTAAGTAATATATCAAACTATCATTTTTTCAAACGATTTGAAAACTTTGATCATATTTTTTTAACATTTTGAATAAAAAAGTAGAAACAATTTACAAATTATTATTGATAAATTCTGGACTCACCAAATCACAAAAGGCCTTCGAAATAAAGGTTCTCTAGAAATTTCTTTTTATATTCAAATTAAGAACTAACTGTGTACTAAATTTTTCAAATATCATTGCCTTTCAAACGGAAATGTCTTTTTCGTTCCAAAACCGCATTTCACAAATTATTTTTCGAATGTTTAATAAACAAAATTTTTATATTCCAATTTGGAAATTGAACCGTTACACCGTAGATCATTTATAACGCGGGGATCCAAGACACGATCCCGCATTATAAGAGATCCACTGGAATACGTGCTAAAAAAAACAGGAGTGATCCCGCGTCTACTATAAAAAAGTTCCCATATCCACAAGTACTTCTACACACACAATTTTATATGGTGGTACATTTCCTGATCGGATGCCCTTCCTGACGGTAACCGAATGGCATCACGACCTTTGGAATGAAATCCCTGGGATCTAACCACAATGCCACCGGTGCCTATAATGATATACTGTGTATAATGCGCTGCTACCTTTAATGGCGATTTAGTGTAAAATTCGCCTCCTTTATTGCTGTGAGTGTAGTGTTGATTGCTGTCGTAAAGATAATTAGACGGCGTTTTCTTTTTGTTGTATATAAATGATTTGGAACGATTGAAGTACGACTTGAAAAAAACACAAATTTATGTAATTATTTCAGAAAAAAGTTGTGAAGGAAAAGTATACAAATTCACGCTGTTTTTCGCTTGAATCGCATTCACTCCGATTGCTCTCTTTTTCAAAAAATTGCTGAAGAAGAGATTTTGCTGTCTTTACGAAAATAAAAAACGGTTTTATGAAAACGAGAGAGAGTAAGTGAATATACATACTTCCATTATTTCGTGTTGTTCACCGGCAAGTGTCACTGTTTTATCACCAATTTGGATTGAGCACTTGGACTCCATCTCATGACACAAGTTTGAAGAGTTGGGGGAGATAGGAGAGCTCTTCGACTTGAAGTGAATCGCCAAGTTTTCTTTGACTGCCTCGGGCTTTTTGTATTCGACACTGCGGGTAGACGGATTGAAGAAGTCGCGTGTAGGCGAAGAATTGCGTACAATCGTTTCCGATATCAACAATTTGGCGCTCTCTATACTTTCTAGTGTGGAGGAGCATATGGTTATTTGTCTGGAATTCTTTTGGTAATCTTTTTGAAAGGAAATGATGGTGTTGCTGAGTTGCTCGATCAAGCTAACGCGCTTGCCCTTGACTCCCATGACGCGTCCAGCGTCAGATGCTTTTATCATAATCGTCTCTTTAAACGCATACTTATTACTCTTGCCGCAGGTGATCTTGGAAGCATCGCTGTAACTGGAACATCGGCTGCTGTTCCTCTTGTAAGAGTTGTCGGTTTCGTCGTATGGCTCGTCCAATGGATGAGAGGCAGAAGAATCAATGTGATTAGGGCTGTTGATGAGGACGCCATTGCTCAGAGATTGGTTTTGATAGCTCTCGCGGGATGTAGAATTACTAATCAAATCATCTCCAGATTCTTCGGAGTAATCAGAGGTTGGAGATTCTAGGTTCAGAGATTTCTTGCGGTAATAATGATTCAGGCTTTCAGAAAGGGTCCAATTAAATGCACGAAGCTCGATCAATTCAAGGAATTTAAATCTAGTGTAAGGATCAATGCTATCACTCTTAACAGCATTCCTGAGTTCCATGAAGCAATCATTCAAATCATCTTAAATTTTATATTTAAATGATTTAATACACACGAGAGTTATTTAAAGCCTTTTTTTTTTGAAATTCTTTACAATTCATTTCTTGCGACACGCGTATTTCAATGCTCTTTAAAGGGTTATACAATTGTTTAATTTATATGTCGAGTTGCTTTGGTGCTTGTGTAACTAAATCATGTCAACAACGAAAAAGATGACAACTCTCAACTAGGCTTCCCAACGAGATCCATGTGGACTCCCAAGGGGGCCATGGAGGGTCCAAAAGAAAACAAATACACACTTATATGTTGATGCATTATTATTTGGGTGCCGATGTGTAAATTAATTTCGCATCTGTTAATGTTATTCCTAAATGAGTAATGACGACTAAGTTGCAAAGGGGACATTTTCGTGATTGTGATGTACTAAGCTCTCAAATAAAGAGTTCCACATTTTTTAAAATACAATGACTTCAATTTTAATTAACTAAATTTATGTTAGGCCTACGTCGTCTACAACAGCCATATCAATTCTTGTTCATAAAAACTCGCACCAGGTTTCATTTGGTACGCGCCAAAGTAAGGTTGTTTGAGTTTTAGTAAAATAAATTTTATAAATAAAAAAAGTTGGATATTTTTAAAAATCAGAAAAATAATTCCAGAATAATCGAACTACTGCTACGTGTCTGTTTGCGCTAAACTTTACCTATTCACTAGGAAGACATTTTGTAGACTTAAAATCTTAAGTTTTTGTAGTGGGGATCTATACTCCCAAAAGTTATTTGTGTATAAACTTTTACCCGAGATTTCAATATTTGTCAAAGTAATATAAAAGCCAATATTTTATTTTTAGACTCGAAAATTGCTAAAATGGGAAATAGAGAAAAAGTGAGCGCCGCCGGCTATTTCACGTATAAAGAAGTTGCCTACCACACATTCCTCATCAATCAAGAGATGAACTTACTCGTAGAATACATTATAATTTTGACATGCCTACATTATGAATATTGGACACTGCTATGCACCCAACTATCTCACCTTCTTCTTTCAATAGCTTATACCTCAGCGACACAGTCTTCATCAAGAAAAATTGGTTTCAAAGATGCCTTGAAAAACTTAGCAATTTACGCTACTTTCAATTTCATTTTGGCGCCAATTTTATCCTCCCTCACCGAATCAGTTTCAACTGACAGTTTAATCAGCGTGTCAATCATACTCTACGTGATATCTCTCACTACTCACGATTATTGGAGGAAAAATGATAGATTTGGATCTGGGTTTTTCGAAAACAGAGATTCTGGTAAAAAAGCAGACATTTCCTTCAGTTGTAGCATCTTTGCGTGCGTATGCCTTTCTTCGAGATTGCACTCCCAATTCAAAGCATGGGCGAGCATAAGCTGCGCCATTTTTGTGTTTGGAGTTGCGTCGTATCGCTATCAAGCTCTTCTGTACCAGAGAATATATTCACGCAAATATATTTTACTACTCGCGAATTCAACGCTGCTGAACATCTTAAGTTTGCGCTGCATAGAGGCGCTTATTCCACTTCAACTCCTCTTCATATCTTTGCACGTTGGCTTACCTACACTGGTCGCGTATTCATACTACAAACTGCAAATTTTTAAGCAAAAGCGCGATAACTAATGATATAATTGAATCGATTAAAGGAGAATTTAGAAAATTAAATATAATCCATTATTTTATGTAAATTTTTTAAATATGTGGATTTAGTGAGACAGGACTAGAGCCCTCCCTCACAAGTATTCGTGGCCCGGAAGGCCAACACTTAGACCGACTTAGAAGGCTTTCTTCAATGCCTAGCTTTTTTCATTTTCTATGAATAAAAAAAATGATTTTAATTAAAAAACTTTATACATTTCTACATAAAATTCTCCTCCCCTCCCATAAATGTAAGCATTTGCTCGCCTGGCTTTTTACTATGAACAGTCCTTAATGGCAACGTCAGAATCCATCTTCATCAGTTCGATAGCAATTCATTAATATAAATAACTTCCAAAAAATAAATGAAAGTAAGCAGCTGTAGCATCACGTGGAAAATTTTAATTGGAAAATGAGTTCTTTAACAATATAAAATATACACATGCTAAAATTGTTGCTAAAGCCTCTGCTTAAAATGAGCGATATAACAAAGGATAGATAAAGGCGTTTACCTTTTTTTTGATTTTCCAAAACTTTTCCACGAAGTTTCAAGGTATCACAGAGAAGAGTTATCTTTGAGACGTTATTTGTGCAATCGTTATTTTTAGTTTGAGTGAGTTTGATCAGTTCTTTAAATTCTTTCAAAATATTTTCATCTAAAATATAAATTTTATCTTTAAAACTCAGGTAGATAATATGATTTGTAATCTTCACGTGAATTTCAATATGTTTTTGACATCAGAAACAGAAACTACGTGAAAGCACTTTCGTCTTTCGGCCGTTATCGTAGGAAATATCTTGACGCACTTTATCCCTCCAACTTTAAATGGCCCAGGCTTTCTTGATTTTAATCCGTTAACGAGAAGAAGAATAATAATCAAACGATATCTTATGTAAAACTAACGAAAAAAGGCGACTTTGATCGTTATCCGGTTAGGGTAGTTTTATATACCAACCTACTAATTTAAATAAGTTTGTTTCTGCGAAAATTTCGCAAAAATGTTAAATAAACTGTTGGTATTTGTCAAATAAACGTCTTCGTTATGAAACGGTTATTGATAAATTAATTAAATATAGGACAATGATGAGAACAAAAAATGACTTATTAGACTTGTTTACTAGAGATATGTTTGAAATAGTGCTAGTACAATAGTTAATCAAAGTTGATGGATCATAATTCGTGTCTATAAAAGTTGCTAATCATTTTCTTCAGAGATTTACTAATTTAAAGACTTTCCTAGAGTAGTTAGTACCAAGCAAAAAATGAGCTGATTGGGTTTTCAGATGTCTTGGTAACAAACCCCATAGGATTTATATGAATGCTGGTTTTTCATTCACTAATCTTATGTGCCAGAAAAAGGAGTTTAGTGTTTATCTCATCTTTTACTTTCAAAGTGTTTTTCATATGAATTATTTTTGTTAGAAATAAAAAATTTCATTGTTGACTTTTTTTCAATACCATTTTTGTTCCGGTTTGATTATGTAAAACTGCCAACACTGGCTATAGATAACAGTTATGTAAAACTTGTGAAATTTCAGGTTAAATCAAAAAATCAATACTTTTCAGATGAAAGTTCCTTCAATAAAAAAGGTTAAATGATAAATCCTTACTGTTGATTCTGTGAGATCTTCTATGATAGGGGAGGTCGTGATGATACATGTGAAAGGGCAGGTGATTTTTATTTCCCAAAATATAAAGGTTAGAGGAAGGAAATTAGTAAAAAATCGATGTTGCTAGTAAAAGGAGAAATGCTAGAAGTGAGAGACTTGTCATTTTGAAAAATGATGTATTACACGCATGTAACAACATTAAATAATAATCATATACAAAGAGAAGCCACAATAACACGCACGCATGTACGTACATACGCTTGCATGCATAATTAGAATCAAGTGAATTGAGGGAGTCGTGTTGATGAGTGGGTTGGATGTGGGCCACTCATCGTCACTGTCAGTACCAACACCGTAGGACAAAAAAGAGTTTGATTTATATGCGCGCAAGCATCAACTCTGTTTCATCCAAGGAAAAATGATAGTCAATTTTTCACCTACTTTCATAGCGTAAGTAG
Organism: Nectonema munidae; assembly: GCA_030549495.1. NCBI lineage: Eukaryota > Metazoa > Nematomorpha > Nectonematoida > Nectonematidae > Nectonema > Nectonema munidae. Next base: position 73,515 of record JAUIRK010000895.1, read on the forward strand.
ATTCTAGCTTGTTTGAAACAGTAAGTGAAAAGTGGAGAAGAAGTTCTGCCTCTATTTCAGAAATGCTATAATACACCTTTTGCTATGTCGACTCTTGTTTACGTAGTGAAAGTTTAGGTTGATTATGCGTTAAATATACACTTCACAGCGTTATGCATCTTTCTCAGAATAGCTCTGTCTGTAGCTATTCTAAACTTTCAGGCATTGGTCCTCCTTTCATAAAATATGGCGCCAATAAGAAGGCTTGGTGAGTCGTAAATACCTGTAGAGATTAGGCAGTTTTACATAATCAAACCGGAACAAAAATAGTATTGAAAAAAGTCAAGAATGAAATTTTTTATTTCTAAAAAAAATAATTTAATGTCTAACTAATGGCTACAGCGAATTTTTATGTTTAAAGTATTCATATAAAAGTACCCTAAGATAAAGAAATCATCTGAGAGATAGGCTATGACAATCGAAACAAATGGGTCTAAAAAAAAGAAGAAAATTAACCTTTTTTTCATAGATTTTGTATATCATTTCCTTGAAATAGCGCTCTCCCCCTGAAAGAAGGCAGCAGGGATAAAGATGTTGAAAAAAGAGCTTCTGGTCTCAAAAGAACAGTGTGAATATGTAAAAAGTTATTGCGTAGTTAATATCGAGTCTCGTTCGTTTTGATTGCTTGCCCTATTTTTCCGCAGGGACGGATCTAAAAGAAAATTCACCTCTAGCGATGTTATTCTACATATTCGAAAGTAGGTATTTCTTATTCCCCGTGCTTTCTTTGAGCGCGTTATATAACTTTTAAAACTTTTTGAAGTGAAGGGGAATTGCGCCTAGGTAGGAGAGTTGTGAAAATAACGAGACTTTCTTTTATTTTTCGTTATCGTTTTAAAAGATAACATTTCTTGCATACAGCTTAGAGTTGAAATATACAATATTTGTTTAATTTGTCGTCCATCAACTAAACAATTTTTACATTAACGATAACGAGGTGTTTAAAAAACAGTAATGATACAACTCTCCTAGGTAAGTGAGTGATGCGTGAAACAAAGAAGGAGCAAGCAGCACTATTTTTGGCTTTCCTATTATTTTATCCAATATTGAATTAAATAACACAAGTTATTGATGGATGATACAACATATGACTTTCAAAAAAACTCATCATACCTGTGACGCAATTATCTTCAATCATCATACAATATTTTACTAATTAACTAACTCATCAGATAAATACCACCATACGCAATTAATCATCTTCAATCATCATCATATCCTTTTAACCAAAATTTGACTCATCAAACGTGTTAATTTGTTTATTCATCATGGCCAACATGATTCGGCTAGTACACAGCACTTCCCTAATTTGTTTAGATTGCCCTATATACACGCCTATTCCCGAAATAACATTAAATATTCCTAAATATACGTAATGTGTTCCCTAATATAAGTTGTTTATACAATATATTATTTTCAAATAAACTCATCATATCTGATGCAGTTATCATCAATCATCATACAATATTTTATTTTCAAATAAACTCATCATATCTGATGCAGTTATCATCAATCATCATACAATATATTTTACCATTATTTATAAATTTTCATCAAATAATTATATTCATCGTATCAAATGTATTTAGAAATTCCTATAAGCGCTTTCCTATATACATGATACACACATACACAGAATAATCGGCAAGCCAAAAGCGCAGGTATAGCCTTGAAGAGTAATAGAAATTTTAGAATTACACCACCTTGGTCTTTCCAGACTGGGTGAAGGAAGTAAGAAACTGGAAGTAAGCCTAACGCATCTCTTGGCGTATTTTTTAGTGATATTTCTATCCAATTTTTTCATAATAAAAAATTGGAGGGTGGGCAGAGATAACAAATGAGTAAAATAATTTTAAATGTTGAAGAAAATTATCATTGTTTTTCTTCATTTTATAGGACACATTTAAAGCAATTTCCTGCTTAAAATTTTTCCCCAATTCCACACGCCCAACAGCGCCTCTAAGGTGAGTAAGAAATTAAGGTTAGAACCTGTGAGACAAGTATTTCCAGTCGTTTCACAACTTTTCTTCACTGTTTCTTCCATAAGCTTGCAATCCTCAGTAAGTGGAAATGATTACGCAACGTCTAAAAACATTTAAAAAAATGACATGAAAGCGGTAGTGCTATGTTAGAGAGAGCACGTTAAATTAATAATGGCAATTGTTATTTAACCCTCATTACCCTTAAAATTTAGACCCCTTAATTTCCCTTCCGGATCCATATGGACCCATTTTAATTTTAAATGTTTATAATTAAAAATTGAAAGAAATTTATTGAAATCATTAAGATAATAGAATTATAAAAGTTTTAACAAAAATTGAAGCAATTACTGCAAACTTTGCTATGATGTTCTCTACAAACAAATTTGTCGCACTTGATACAACTAGAATCATGTTTATTGTCTGAACCTTTACAAAGATGACACCTTCCTCTTTTTCTCTTCATTGGGGTGCCATTACTTTTACTAGCTATTTTTTCTTTTGCTGGAATGCTTCTAGGTAGAGTTTTTCTTCTATCCATTTGCACAGAAACGAATTGTTTTCCTAAGGCATCCAATAATAATCTTCTTGGCAATTTTCATATTTTTTTGTAATGTCAGAATAAAGAATAAAAGAATTTAGAGCGAAAATGTCTAAAATGTTAAAAAAGACAGCCATTGTCCATCTATTTGTCTTTCTAGAAACAGTGTAATAAGAAACCTTTTGATCAACGCTGTCAACTCCACCCTTTGTTTTATTATAGTCAGATATTATCAATGGAGTTTTTTCTTTGTTTCATTACAATTTATTTCGTGGTGGTAAGTGCTTTGAAGTAACCCTGTTTTATATTTTTAGGCATATACGAAACGATTGTGAAGTCATCTGTAAAAAAATATAATGAGCTAAATTGTGTTCTTCCTTTCGTTGAGGAAAAGTTTTCAGGAATTGATGTCTTGTTTTTTTTCAATGTACCCAAACATGTGATGTTCTTTTTTAGTAATTTTTCAGCCAAAGAATATGATGTAAAAAAATTATCAAAGGTTATGTTATTATGACCTTTCAAACCATCACATAGCTCCAAAACAACATTTTCTGCTAAATTTTTTTCTATAGAATCAAAATTTTTTCCCAAGTAGGGTTTGATTCTCCAGACATAATGTGTCTAAGCATCGCATAACGCCCAAAATTTTATGCCATATTTTGCTGGTTTTTTACGCGTGTATTGTTTGAACGGAAATCTGCCACGGAAACTTTTTAGTTGTTCATCGATAGTAGTGAAAAAATTTTAATTATACAAATTTTGATAAATAGGGCTTCAGATTTCCCAAGAGTCTCGAAAGGGTGCAAACTTATCTTTTTGCTTCCTTTGGGTTCTTGTTGCACTATTGTCAAAACTTAAAGTTGAGCACAGATCTTCAAAACTATGACGTGTCGTAGTTACCGCAAAAATTGGACGTCCATTCTCTTCGCTCCATAAATTTTTTGTTGCTTCATTTTTTGACCTGTAGACTCCAAGCAAAATTAAAACACAAAAAATGCCTTCAGTTCAACAAAATCCAAAGCTTTCCAGTTGTCTCCAAATTTTTCATTTCCTTTTTGATTGGTATTTTTAAGAATCAAGTTCAAAATATTGGGTGAAAAAAACAAAGAAAATGCTGAAGCTTCTTCATCAATATGTGAAATTGAGTACCTTGTGGGGCCTGGTTTCAAAGATACTATATTGCAAGATTTTCTTTTGCCTGAAGACTTGGGTGGTTCACAACTGCACACGATTTTTTTGTCTTTCGAAAATAAAGAAGTGCTTTGATTCAAGTAATCTGTATCATTGTCACCTGAAGATGATGAAGAAGAAATATATGATATTTGATCATAGCTATCAGATGAAATATCGGAAAAAGAACTTTCGGAGTTATTACCAGCATATATAATTTTTGATTTTGGAATCCGCTAAACGACTTTAGGAGGCATGATTTCTAAAAGTGCTAAAATTTTGAAAAAAAAATGTAACAACTTTCACAATAAAGTTGCTTAAAATTTAATTTAATTTTGCTACTTTTAGTTTTATAAACTTATAAAAATCTTCCCAAATCTTTAACTTTATCTACATATTTTGTTTTATATTTTAAACTTTTTTATGTATGATGTAGATAAAAAAAATATATATCAATAAAATATAATATAAAAATCGCTTGAATTTTTTATTTTTATATATTTTTTACATTTGTATAGATGGCGTTATTCTTTGATGCAACGTCTGGCAATGTAAAATAAAATTATGAGAGTTGTAAAAAATTATTTTAATCTTTAATTTGTTTTTTGAAGTTTTAAAAAGTATAAAAACACATGGGTCCAAATGGACCCGATAAGGGTAATATGTGATTTTTTAATTTGTCTTAATAGATAATGATTTTTAGAAAAAAAAATTTTAAGTATGATAATTGATTCTGATAAAACAAATTCAAGAAACATCACAAGGCTTTAAATTGAATTGTGATTTTTACACATGTTTAATATCTTTATGGGTCCATATGGACCCAAAGGGGTAATGAGTGTTAAAACAGGTACTCACAAAAATCAATACTACCTACATGCGTCTACATATATCACACACAACATCAAAGATAATAATCAGACCTGGTTTATGCCATATTTTTGTTAATTTATAAGGAATCAATACCTTAAACTCAAATGTTATTTATTAAATGAAGTATTATAAATAGTATAATGTTTAATGTGACAAAGCTTCAACACCGAGCAGATGGAAAAAGTGAAGAAACACTAATGCGCCGTCAATGCAATATCTCTAGGTACAACCTAAGATTCATCGAGAAATATGAAAGATCTTAAAGTAGAAATAATATTTTGTGTCGGATTAACAAACGCAGCACACATGTTTAAATAAAGAAATTAGTAGATTCCAGTCCTCCATAAAATGCCAAAGTCAAAAGCGTTTCGTTTGACGCAGTTCTCGGATAAACGAGGTCTGACTGAATGTATATTTGAGTAGAACTTAATTTTTTCGATAAATATATTGCAGTCAACAAATTCGTGGCAATTTAAATGCTATCACAAAAGGTAATTTCCACTGTAGTACAGGTGGAAAAATTTTACAAATAGTTCTTGTCAAATTTTTCACGCTTATTTACAAAAGATACGAGGTATTTTGTAATGATTCGCAAAGTTTTTAGAAACATTGCGTAAAAAAGATTTGTAATTGCCATATGTTGCCAGGTATGCTAATTATGATTTAAAAAGGGTCACCCAAAAATTATTACAATTCATAAAAACTTACTCAAAATCATTAAGCAAAATGGAAAGTTAAAAATCACTTGTCTGATCGAAAAGAGAGCTAATGAGTCACGTGAAACATGTGTGGTATGCGTGTCGAATTGTGTACAGTATAACTGTAATGGTGCTACTGCGTAAAAGTAACAACCTACAACGAGGCGTACCGAAAAAAAGCGAAATCAAAGATGAAAAAGCTCTGTGAGATGATGGTTGTGATGCTTAGAGTGAATGAAATTGATTAGAAAACTTGGAGAAGAGATAATGAGGATGATAATGTTATAGATTAAATATACAGAGACGAGTAAATTAACAACTCTCTACCAGTTACGACGATTATGTATGTCAGAGAATCTGTTTCTTTGGACGACAAAACAAACCCGATTATTTATATTATTAAAAGCTTGTTTGTATGAACAATGATCGTAAATTGACTAGTTCTGTAAAGCGGCAACGCGGTGTCTGGTAGCGAACAATGGAGTACACACAGAAGAGTGTGTTACCTACCAACAACTTGCAGAAAATAACTCTAGCAACAGCATTAGTAGAAAGAAGGCAATAAATAATAATAATAATAATAGTAGATCGCACTACGCTTAACACTACTACAACAGTGCATTCATTCAATCTGCAGCAACCACAACACATTGGAAGTTAATTATGAACATATGTGTGTGTGTGTGCGTGTACATTTGAACCATGTGTGGGATTAATAGATCTTCACGCCACACATACGTATTAGCATTGGTTTTAGTGAATGCATAGGCCATTTGAACATTTGAAAAAAGGTTTACGAGAGCACTTCTTTTTTCAGATTGTTAAACTTGAAAATATTTTACAAACATGTGCAGTTGCACGTTTGAAAAATACTAAACATTTTCTTTGTACATATATATAAAAAAAGTTAAGACTATTTTTTAATTTGTCAATGTATAACAAAAACTTAAGAGAAAAAAGTTTGAACTGGTTATAGAATGGTGGACGGTGATGTAGTGACCGTCTTAGAAGCAGCAAAGTTTCCTTTAATTAACTACACGACAGCAGAGTCTATTTTGCAAAGATATGACAATTTGGTTAATGCTACTCTTAAAAAACACGGTGGACATGAAAGATGTTTTTGTCTGAAGAGAAAGTACGATATCTTGAAGACTTCGATAACTTCAATTCATGAGTACTTGGTGAACAGCCTTAAAATTGCTTTAAAAAGGGGAAACAAGAAAATAGTTTGTAAATTTAGCAGAATCTATATAAAAAAGAGAGATGTGTACACTTGGCAATTTAATGAAAGAGCACAAAGATCGCACGAGTGATTTGTCACTGAAAGTACTCAAGCAAGAGCAAAAAAGGTAAAAGAGCATGCAATCAATCAATGAAATTTTTTTTTCCAAGATTTTGTTTTCACAATAGAATTGCAAACCAGCGAAAAGGAATTAGAAAATGATAGAATAGAATTTCGAAAAGAAGAAATAGAACTAAGAATATTTTAGCAAATTCTCATTCCCGTTACATCTCATTTTTACTATTTTATCATTTATATATTTGCTTTGAAAAGGGAGTTTATACTCCGAAAGTAGTCAGCAATAAAGTGTCCAGTTTTTACAATTTTTTATATTTGTTATAATTATTTCACCTCAATGGGCATATCTGTCAAAGATATTGTTTCTAAATAAAAATATTTTATATAGTCATAAAAGAATAAAGCCAAAATGTTCCATTTCAAAAAGTCTATTTGCGCATGATTCGTCTCGCTTTGATTTTATTGTAAAATTTTTCCAAGGATATATTGGTTGCTAAGAAAACTTTAGTACCTACCTCCAAAGTTCGGACTCCAATTCGAAGTGGTTAAAAACAAATCCTTAAAAACTCAATTTAACGCCAACTATTTTTGTTGTTATCGGCCCCATTCATTTGTCGACAGCTAACAAATGAGCACTGACGCCAATTCCAGATCCATCCAAGTTTCGTTGACCATATGGAAAAATATGGTTACTCCTACAGGATCATACCAAAGGTCCTCAGATCTAAGATTGGTTTTAATGTGTGCCAACTCTTCACATCCGACTTCGGCTAAAGAAGAGCGCCTCCATACGCTTACAAAAATCACTCCTATCCCCTTAAATTCTCCGAATTTCGGACCCACGTTGAGAGAGCTTACAGAAAAAAAAGAATCTTAGTTGATGCATTGAAAAGCAATCACAATAGAAGTTATCTTGGATAATAATGAGAGGTAAATTTTATTATGGCATTATGTTGGCAAACAAAAAAGGTCAGTTAATTGGGTGTGCAATTTGAAAAATAATAAAGTACAGCCATACCAAGCAGTGTGTGTATTCAATGCAATTTCGTTAAAGAAATAGTCTTTTAAAAACAGTCATTTGTATGTCAAGTACAACAACATCGCTAAGAAAGGAAGAAAAGACTTGTGAAAGAAAGTACAAAGGGAGGCAAAATGCAGAAGGCTCGTGCGTTAGCTACAGCCAAGAATACACGAAACACACACGTGCCGTCGGTTGCCAGAAAACGCATATTATAAACGATAATATATAAAGAGAATAGAGCTTGGAAGAATAAAACGCGAGCACAACTTCTTCTTCTTCTTCGTGTGCAAATAAACAAGCTTTCTTTTCTCTCACAAACCACCACTATATATTTATTTACACAAGCGCTTGCCAGCGATAACATATGCTCTATGGAAAAAGTGAAATAATACTCACACGGCAAAAATATGATGATTTTATCGATGATGATGATGATGATGATTATCATCAGCCTGTCCTTAGGCTTTTAGAAAAACTACAATAACTCCTCAATCTTTTCAAAAAGGTTGACGACTGCCGCAATAAATGAAAGACTGCATGATTCGAAAGATTTTTGTCAAAATTCGTTGGCAGAGCAAAAAAAGGATTATGAAGTTAAATTAGCATATATTATATATTCCAATAAAAATGGAGGCTTTTTTTTATACCTTAGTTACGGCTGCCAATGTCCCGCTTTTCCGAAATTGTCCCAATTTTGGCGTCGTCAAAAAAGAGTTTGGAAAGATTTAGAGATCTTTTTTAGTATAAAAACTCATCTTTTACTTTCAAAGTATTTTTCATATGAATTATTTTTTGGTAATAAATACAAAATTTTGTTATTGACTTTTTTCAACGTCAGTTTTATCCCTGTTTGATAGTGCAAAAATCTGGCAACACTAATAAAACTTCGACTTTGCTCGAGTCATTGGAAAATCAATACCATTAAGATGAGCAATAGAAAGGTGTGATAAGTGCGTGTTGCATCACGGATCCAAATATTGTATTTGAAAAAAGGCAAAGATAATTCTTTCATAATAAAATACTTATCGCAAGTTATTGATTTGTGGCAAAATTTTTATAGTAATGGCTTAGCGGTGTTCATGAGTAAAAGTAAGGACAAGCTTAATTTCGACCACTCTGGTCATCAAAGGTCCATATATATATATAGAGAGAGAACCATAGTTGGATCTGATAACGACCAGAGTGGTCTAATCATTTTAAAAAGCTTTGTTCGTAAATAAACTTTAGTGTTTATAATTAGGTTATTGATATTACGTCTAAAATTTGTCTTGTCCACAGGTAGTTTATAGCAAAATTTTTACCAGCGCTGAGGAATTTATTTTTATTGTTATGTCATATAAAAATTTTATGAAAAAATTCGTCCGGTAAAAATTTTAGTTACAAAAACGTTTTCCCAACCTCCTGAAAATTTTTGCCCTCCCATTTAAGTGTGTCCAGTTGCTGGCAAAACGAGAAAACAGCTTCACACACCCTCTGGACTTTGAATATGAAGCTCAGTGGCGCACCAAGAAGGGGGAGGAAGGGGAAGTCAGCCCTGGGCGCAGAATGTATTGTTGTTGTTAGCCCCTAGATTATACTATCTCTATATGAGTATAATCTATCAGTTCAAAACAAAGCGTTGTATAAACTGAGAGAGTATTTCCATAAAAGCAAGTACTCTCAGAGAAAAGTTCAGCCAACCCGCAAAAATCCACCATAAGGTAGGAAATCTTTCAATGACTATCTGAAACTGACATTCACAAATGACCTTGAAATATGGTACACGTCATCATACTTTTCGGAGATTTTAATAATTAGATAAATTTTTAAAGTCAAAGTCGCAAAATTATATAAAAGTAGAGTCATTAATGTTAAAAAAAAATTTGCACAATACCCTGTATTATTATTATTAAACTTTGGGCGTTTTGAAGTGTTATTTGAAATTTTGAGGGGGAGGGGGCAAAATTAGCATCTGCCCTGAGAGGCATTAAATATACGTACGTCACTCACGAAGTCTTTTTTTTATTAGAAATTTCAAATTTTTCAAGCAAGTTAAAAATAATGGCATGTATTTCAGTGTTTTAAAATATTTAGAATGAAAAATATTAAAAAAATTTCATAAAAAATGAAAAATATTTACGAATGAGAAAGTGATTGAAGAAATAAAAAATAGTTGTAGATGATAGATCATCAGGAAAGAATGGCAGTATCATAGAAGCCAGGAGAAGCATAGAATTAGTGATGTATATCTTTGCATCCATTAGAGATTAGGGCAAGAAATGCACAAGTTTATACTACTATTATTATTATTATGATTATGAGATGAGATGGAGCAATTAATTACATTATGTTTATATTATCATCACTTCTCACCTAATTAAATAAAAAAATTCTACTCATGCGCGCGCATCAGAATTCCTCATAAGAAGAAAAAGACTGTGCACTCGCTCTTAGCTCATTCCTCTTCATCACCAACCATTATAAAATGGATGCGCTATATCATTTCTCAGGCTTCGTGAAAACTCAAAAATTATTACGTTTTTAAAATACTACAAAAAAATTATAAACCTAAGATTTCTAAAATCAAAGGTAGTTATTAGTTTAGAATCAAGATAATAATAATAATTCATTCCAAAAGTTGCGAGAATAGTCCATTTTGATGCTATCAGGGATTATGTATCGAAAATCGCTTTAAAAAAAGAGAAAAAAAGCCGGCTTCCCACTCTATCATAAAAAAATTGCTAAGATAAATAATCGGATTAGGTAAAAAAAGTCCAACGTGACACATTACCGAGAAGCTCAGAGCAAATAAAGAAATGAGAGTTAGAAGGGATAACGAGAGCAAGTGAGAAGAAAAAGGTTGTGTGGCGTGGAGTATAACACTGACGACTTTATTTGAGTGTGAAAATGGCTCGAGGAAATGCGAAATTAAAAAAGATTAAGCTAATTTCGATTCAAAGGACGACACAACACAACGCAGCGCGATGAATGCTGGCTGGCTGGCTTGGCTTGGAGAGCAAGTGTGCGTTAGAAGAGTTAAGATATAAGAGAGTAGAAGATCCTTTCACTATTTTGCATGTTGTGCACTGTGCAAAATTAACATTTTCTGCGAAGTTAGGCACTTACAAAAGGCCAAATCAATCAAGGGATTCTCGTTTGAGGCAGTTTAATGGCGAAGACGAGACCAGTAGTGCTTACTTACATCACGAATAAAAATATTGCATCAAGGAATTCATGTTTATGTATTTTGTACTGTTTTTCATAAAATAAGACCTAATATATTTTTTAGCACAAATAAAGTCTGGTGAGTGATTGAACTAATCTTGCGTTAAAATTTCGCGTATTCATTACAACTAAATTATAACTTTTTCGCAAATTTAGCTCCTTCTAGAATAAGTTTTTGGCAGGCAAATGCATGTAATTAAATGGTTGAAAAGGCTTGCGTATATTATTCAAAATCCGTCATTTCGAAAATTCATTTGGCTAAAAAGATGGTTGTTAGACTAATGGGAAAATAATTTATGATAGAGTTAACAAATGATAGTAGACAGAAAAAAATGATAAACTTCAAGTAAAATACAATATTACTTCGTCGTAAAAAGCGATTAAGATATAGACACAATATGGCAATAATGAATCAATTAGCAAGGCAGGAATTTTTAATCCGACTTACAATAGTATGGAATTCGACCAGCACTCCTAAAGATAGGAAAAATCTTTTAGAAAAATAAAAGTTCAAAGGATTCCTTCATGGAATGACTGTTTATCTCCAGACTCGTTGTCTTGCTTCCATTCTAATAAACCGTAAGAAGATATGCATAGCAAGGATACCATTTCTTGGTTTTTAAACCAAGATCTTGGTTTCTTGACACAAAGTTTGGTTTCTAGATTTTCTATAATCATGGGTTTTTCAAGTATTTACTAGTAGTTTTTAGCCCTTCAGAATATGGATAAAATGTAGTATTATTCAAAAAGATTTGTATCAAAATTTTAAAATTTCTTTATTTTTTAGCCGGGAAAATCTTAGAACTAAAAAAACTAAAGGAGAGTATTTATAAAGAGTATATTCCATAGATCAATGCCAATATACGCGTTGAAATATTATGTCGCCAAATTGGAAGTTTAGGTAAAATGTATAAATAATGACAAGGGTGATGATGATGACTACTGCCTAAGCTGGAAATAAGGAAATCCCCTATTGTTCAAAGATACTTAAAAAAGTTCGCGTTCTAAATAGTTCGAAACAGCAAATCTCTAGGTTTGCCTTCTCATGGGGTGATCGTTTCAAATGAATGATCTAGTGGTGAAAAGCGAAAACAGGCACTATATCATGTAGCATCAGTTAGAAAAATCTCGATTCGATCTGAAAAGTCGTTCTTCTAGGAGAAAATAACAATCATTCCAAATTGTTCTTGCCTTGCGATTTCAATTATTGGTTGAGGGAAGGTTAAAAGTGTCCGACTTTGAACAAAAATGGTTGTCACCAAAAAGAGAATGTCTGGTAAAACAATGCTCTATTTATATATCACGATCTAAATCAAAAATGGCCAAAGTACAGCCCATAATATTTCCTGGAGGCCCCTATGTGCCTATCGAAAAATAATGATACGTAAAAAGATGACAATTCTATTTGAAAGTCAGGATAGAAGAATGAAGTGGAAATTAGAGACTTGAAAAATTGGCTAAATAGCACTCAGTGTATTGGCTAAGCATTTTAGGCAGTCTATTACCGAAAAATTCGTCTTTTGGTATTTATATTCTAAGTAATGTCCAAAAATATTCAGATTTTTTAGAGTTAACTACTATTTTTCTAAAGCCGGTATAAAAATGCGAGTGAGATGAGTATTAAATTTAGTGAAAGCTCAAGGTTGAATATGTTTAAAAGTATATGATAGAGCGAGCTATTAAAGTTGATATGGAGAACAGAAGTTACACTAAATAATTGGAAAAAAGTTTAATAGTTATGATATTTAAGAAGAAAGGCGACGCCTATCAACTTTATGAAAGGATATTAAAAACAAATACCTAAAAAAGTGGTGAAAAGTGAGCTAAAGCAATTTGTCTTTATGTCAGGAAAGCATAGTAGACACAATTAAGAAACATTATTTTTATAGATCTTTATGAAATAGCACGATCGTGTTATAAGAGATTTAGTGTAATTTTGCATGCCAAAAAATGAATACCAAAAAAGCTAGTAAGAATTTTGATTAAAACATTTGAAAACCAACATCTCTATCGACCATATATGAATATAATAGAGAATTAATTTTTTGAAAAATTTGAGCGAAAAATTTGTGGAACTGCTTTTCGCTTATTAAGTGGCAATTATCGAGAATAGTCCAGAGGAACTACAAAGAAGGTTTTGCAATGGTACATTTTCTTGGAGAAATTAGGACTGAATATAAATGCTAAAAAGAATGAAATGGTTTAACGGAAGAAACCTTAAAAAAAGGCTAAATAGAGACAAAGAAGAACTGAAAGAAGAGAAGGACTGCAAATCTAATGCTAATAAACCCGACAAATTCGGTATAAAATTTTGGTGTCTCGCTGATATAAAAACGAAGTACTTGTGTAATTCTTTTCCATATCTTGGAAAAGACGATACGAGAAATCGTGAAGTTTCCGTGCCTTCACATGTTTGTCTTGAATTTATGTCTCCCTATTTCAATAAAGGATACAATGTAACTATAGACAATTTTTTCACTTCTTTGGATTTGACTGAAAGTTTTTTTAACAAAAGTACCACAATAGTCGGAACTATTAGAAAGAACAGAAGAGAAGTTCCAAACTTAGAAAATTTAATTAAAAAGCAATCACTTTATTTTAGCCAAATTTTCTTTTCACAGTCTGGATGCAGTCTCACTGTTTATAAAGGTAAAAAAACAAAAATTTGTATGTTTTAAGTTCTTTGCATAAAAATGTTACGATAAAAAAGAATCATATTAAAGAACTTGCAGAAACTATTGAATTTTACAACAGTACAAAGTATGGAGTGGATGTAATGGACCAAATGGCTAGATATTTCACCTGCAAAAGTGGTTGTAAAGATGGCTTTTGGCAGTTTTTTTAACATGTTAGACTTGTTAGCCATAAACGCATGGGTTTTTTTACAAGGAAGTAACCAAGGAAAACATATCAAGAAAGTTTTTACAAGTTTTAGTAGAAGAATTAATCAATGCTGAAGAGAATAAAGAAACAACTAACATATCTTCTTCAAAAAGAAAACAGTGCAGTTTTGTCAAATGTAGAAACAAGTCAACCAACAACTCTCTTGAGTGCAACCTAACTTGTTGTGGGAAAAAAATGAGATATATTTTATGTAAAAACTGTTTGAAATGAATATATTTTATAAGAAACAATATTAATTTTTGAATAAAATTTCCGTTTTGTTACATTTTTTATCCTATGAAATTATTTTGACTGAAATAACAGAGCGGTCCAAAATGACGGCTCCAGTCATTTTAGGTAGTGAAAAAATTCAGTCTTTCTAGAGTTAAAGCCATATATAAAGAGAATTAAAACTTTATGCATTATATATTTTTAACTCTATATATTTGGGGTAGTTTGCATAAATCGGACAAAATTCTGTCCCAAGCACATTCGCTTTGGATAAGTTTGACTGTACATTTTTCCTGATCTTTCCTCATGCTAATTCGGGGCCATACATCTATTACGTAACGTCAAGGCGGAGGTAGGTTATCTATTAGCGTTACTAAGGAAAGGGGGAAGGGCATTTTTCAAAAAGTATAACTTAGATTGTTTGTTTCTACACTAGCACCTGGTTTGTCAGCTTATAATTATGTTGAAAGAAAAATGGATACATTGAGCCGAAGCAATCAGCCTGATGAGCAGTGGATATCAAATCATTGTGAGATATCTAAATACTTTTTACAGGTAAAATCTCAAATCTTTTTAGGAAGTTATTTTTATATTTTATTTCCAGATAATCAAATGCTGTTCAAAAATGAGAACCAATTGGAAAAAAGATTTTAGGAATATTTTTTTGCCTCCGTCAATACCGTTAAAAGTTGAATGTAGAGGTTCATCAATTCCTAAGAATATCTTGAAAGATAAATGATCTGTTGTGACCAATATAAAAGCCGTTAAAATACTCTATGTGGAGTCTACCATAAATGAAACGTTCAAGTCAAAAATGCCGTAACAACAAAAAGAAAAAGTTTCAATTTTCTCAAAATATGTATATTTTTCAAAATGACATTTCTTATGTACACAATCTCGTATATATAAGATAATAGAAAGGTGAGGCTGAAAGGAAGTCATATTATGTATTGCAAAATATAAGCGCGGAATATAATAGGCAAATGTCTACTAGAAAGTATATTTCGACTCTATGACTCTCTTCCAACTCGTGTCAAGCAGAAAGTGGAGGGCACGGCTTTTGTCGAGAATATGTAAGGTAAGGAGCAGGATTTCTTTCTTTCCGCTTCACATAGTACGCTTTCTGCTCGACTTAAGATGAAAAAGACGCATAGAGTCAAAATATTGTTTTTAACTTTTGACATATTATCCTATTATATTCTTCGCTTATAAGAAAATATATATAAATGTTGAGATAGAGTAATTTTTCGGAATTCAACTTACACTCCAAAAGCACCAATATATAATAAAAAAATGGAGGGAAGAAATATAATTTAGATGTGAGGTTTATATACTTAATGAATATGATAAAATGAAAATATTTTAAATTTAAAAAGAAAAATTTGTAATTTATTATAAAAAAAATGAATATAACATTAAAATTATAAATATTGAAGATATATTCGGAAATGCATTTTGTCAAAAGAGACTAAAAAATCAAGTGGGGAAAACAATTATCAATGATTGAAACACAAGATATATATATATATATATATATTCGATTAAAATTAATCATATCAAGAAAATCATTTTATAAGGTAATGCACGATGTGTGGTGGGCTAATCTATGGCTTCGCTTTTTTTATTATTCATCAGTAAGGACTTGCACTCTGTAACAGCTAATCTGATTAAGAGTAAGAGTGAAATTATATCACAAAGTATAAGCATCAGGAAGACATTCTTCCAGCCTGAGGGTGCAATCATTCCAGTAAGCAACGGACCTAAAGCCGCTCCAAATGAGCCAGTTCCGTCAATGATGGACGTTATCGTGGCAATTGCTTTCGAGTTAGAAACGTCGCGCAAACCTAACTCCGATGATATAACGGTTGTAATCAAAGCATAAGGACCATTAACCAAGCAGCCTGAAAGCAGTAAAAGAGCATAGCAATAGATGGAGTTGAAGAGGAAATTGAAGGCATACAAGACAGGAGCAGCAAAAAAGAGCATGACAATGCATATGCAAGCGTTGAGAGATGTGCGATCCGAAATGATACCTGCAGCAACGCCTCCAATAATGCCGCCAATGTCAAAGAGAATGGACAAAAAGGCTGAAGACTTGGCATCCAAATTTGTGGAGGCATTGATGTAATTCGGCAGCCAGAACAAAAAGGTATACGCAACGAGTTTGGCGAAGAAGAGAGATAGCGAAAACTCGATCACGCCTGGAATTTTTAGAGCGTTGCAAAAAGAAATAGGAGGTGGTGCTTTTGGAGATGTGAAGTTTGACGCTTCATCATTCAAAAGAGGTACAACTAAAGATGTTGATTCTATGCAAGAGGAATCTAGCATGGGTTTATTTGGCTTAATACTTAATGAACTTGAAACATGAGGTGTTGTGTTTTGAAACTTCATGTAATCGAAGCCTATTTCACTAGGAGCGGATAGAAAAAAAAGATAAACAAAAAAACTAGCTAAAATCATCAATACTCCGGGAAGAATGAAGGAAAGTGACCAATTGTAGGTAACAAAGAAACCAGATAACAGAGATCCTAAAATATTACCTAATGAAGTATGTGAATTCCAAACTCCAAAAATAATGCCCCTTTTTGAGTCTCCAAACCAATTTCCAACACATGTTACTACGCAAGGCCAGCCTGTTGATTGAAATAAGCCAAAGAAGATTTGCACAATAATATAAAAGGTGAACATATGAATATTCCATTCATGACCCATGCCAAATAAAATTGAAAATATGCCACAACCAAGCATTCCAATACTCAGAACATTTCTTATGTTATACCTTTCAGAAAGGAGTCCACTCAAGAACATTCCTACAGCATAAGAAAACAAAAAGGCCAAGTCTAATGCGCCAAAAAGTTCTTTGTAATCTGATTTATCAAAAGGAGCCCAACTAAAGCAGTCAGTTTGATTTCCACAATTTTCATGCAAAACTGATTTTACAACAGATATTGGCTTTCTAGATAAATGGTATAGAGTATAACAGAAAAATGTCGATAAAAGAATGTATATTCTAAAATAGAGGAATTTTGGTGACTTCATTACTTTAAACCTTTCGAGGAAACGAAATCCAAATGGAGAATTAACAAAATTACTCATAGCTTTAGCTTAAAATATAAATTATTGAAAACATTTAAATTTTAACAAAAAAATAATATATCTACATCATTTTTATCTGTAGTCCAAAAATTAGCCACATTCTTTATTATAAAATAATTTTAGATAAATAATCCTAACTATATTATATCACAGATATTCTCGTGCAATGAACATTCAAGTCAATTTCATTGATAAAATCAAAAACAGATTTTTTTGAAAAAATTAATTTCTGTAGCAATATCAAACTCCTAAAATATTCATTGCGGTGAATTTATTTTTGTATAAAATATTTGAAAGCTTAATTATTTTCTAATTTTGATTATATAATATAAATTGTTGCATCACAAAATAAAATTTTGAGAAAATTATTTTAATGAAAATATAGCGGCTAATGCCATACAAAAATAAAGAATTTTTCTACTCACATTCATTAAAATTATTCTATTTTGAGATGAGTAATTAGATTGGATTAAATATACCAATATTTATAAACATAATATAGGTTTAGATAAAAAAAAAAAAAGATAACAATTACAAGGGTCAGACTAAAATGTGCAAATAATGTTGATTAGTTATAAGTAAATAGAAATAAAAAGTAGAGATTATACACGATACAATTTTTACCTTTTAAAAAGTGTGGGTTTCGGCCTTACAATAATTACTACGTCAGCACTAATTCACATTTAAAAAAATCTTCGGAATAAATGATATAAAACATTTTAAATTAACAGCTTTTAAAATAAAATTAAAAAATAAATCTGATTTTAATCATATAATTATATGCAGAATTTAAAATTACAAAATTTATACGATAATCGGGCAGAAAAAAATCTGACCATTGCACTACTGGAGTGCAAGAATGAATAAAACAGAAAAAATAAATGTTAAACTAGTTCTTGGATTTCTTCCTTGATTAGGTAAAGTCTCTATAATTTTGAAAAACTTGTAAAATTAACTGGAAATTTTCATCTTTTTTTGAGGATGAAATGAACCATAGAAAAGTTTAACTCTTCAATCAGCTCCATCTTTGACAAAGATAAACTATCGATGATTTATTTTCTTTTTAATTATAATACATTTAAATTGAAGAACATCCAATAATCCAAGCAAATCAAAGTTTGAAATATTATCACACTTTTTCAAAAAATCTAATTTTGGAAAGCATGGTTGCCAAATTCACTACCTACCTGATTCATAAATTGGGATTTTAAGAATTTCTTTTGTTTAAGGTTTTGAATATTTAAGCTTTTAATTAAATTTTCTAAGTAAGTCTAATATGCAACTTGTTTTTATTGCATTTGTAATTGTGTTGATTTCTGAGAATCGACTTCGTTTTATGTAACTTTTTAGACTTTTTTGGGGGTCAATATAAAATGTATACCAAAATGGCCGACTAAAATGTACACCGTTTTATAATTTTATTTTTAAATCCCTCTCCACCATTTTTAAATCCAAAATCAAAATGGTGTACTAAAATTTAGTTCCTCCAAAGAATTTTCAATACATTTTTATGTTTAAGACTCCTTTTCTTTTTCCCTTATTTTTTGGTAAGTTTTATTTTTTCTTTTTGAAAAATACTCGTTTCCTAGAATTAATAATTAAAATAATTTATATTAGATTTCTATCTTTAATCTTATATAATTTCTTAATAGATTTTTATAATTCTTCAAATGATGCCATATTTTATATTTTCATATGCAACACAAAAAAAAATTCACATAATTCTACTTAATGCTCAATCTCAATTTTAAATATATTTCTGATACACTTTTCTAGAGTTACGATAACTTAAATTTGCTTGAAACATTTATTTTAGTATTATATGCAATATTTATATTTCTTGTTTTATTTAGGATTAAACTCAAGAAGATAAAACATGTTGAACGCCAAATTTGAAAATCATCTTCTGTATAAATTAACTTGCTATTAGTTTTGAAATAAATATGTGCAATTTACTTATATTTTACTAAAATTTTAAGATTTCTTGATATTTTTTTCATTAAATTACGATTTTATCATCATTTTTTTAAAATTGTCGACGAATGTTTCAGGTTTGTTAAATTAATTTAAAGTTAATTTAGTAATATGATTAGATACCGTTGGTTTAAAAACGTTTTTCACAGTAGAACTCTCTTTTTTTTTGAACAAGTCAGTTTGCCCCCATCTCATATAAAATCATTTTTTTGACGTTATTATTATATTTGATGATCTGAAATATTCTAAGAGTAGCATAAATTGAGACCAATTAATTTCCAAAAATTACTAGGCAAAATACGATTTCTAAAATATTGTTTTTATCTACCCCCGCTTTTTAAATATTGGATCCCCGGCTGTTAATATTACTTTTGAGTGGATCAATCTAATCGGCAGAATAATGAGATGAAGTATAATATTATTGGTATTATACTTCATAAAATATTTTTGTACTTTCCCGTCAAAGATATTTAAAGCTAATATTTTTGTTCGCTACTCTATCGTTATGTAAAATCAATTTAAAATATTTTTATTTAAACTCCTTTTCTTACTCGACTTGATAGCTTTACATCCAGGTTTTTTGGCACAAGTATTCATTTTTGGTATAATCAACATTCCATCTGAAGAAATGGCGATATTTTGAGAATTTCTTTTTCATTTTTTCTTGCAAATTTTAAAGATGAATCCATAAAATATTCGCTTTGTCCAACCACAGCCGATCTGAGTAAAATTTCATCTCTTTTAACTTCTTCGCGTAGCAAGCTGATTAGATCGCTTATTCTCTGACATTTCCAGTCAGTTAAAAGTTTCATCACGTGATTCTTTGACTCACAAAGATTATTCATATAATTGAAAGGTATATTTGGAAAGTTCAGTCTAGCTTTCAGATTATTTTTTTAATCTGATTAATAAAGTGCTTTAAATATTCACCAAACCTGCTTTGATATTTTTTCAAAATATAGTTTGCTTTTAAGTGAAAGTTTGTGATATTGTTACACGCCAGTAGTCCATCATTACAAAAAAAAAGATTTTCTAGGTCATCAAATTCATTATTTAACAAAATTTTAAATGTATTGTTCCTTCTTATAAGTGTTTGTTTCAAATGTCTCGAACATAAAATGATATTTGCCTTTTGAAAAGTTGACTTAATCGCTTTTATGATGGCCTTTTCTTCATCGCAACAAAAGACTATGTTTACATTGCCTATTTTCATTGCCAAATGACTGAAAAACAAGAAGTAGGTTTCATATGTAGCGTTCCAGTGTAAAAATATGGGACCTCTGATTATTGGATTATGAAGGGTGTGTTTTCTTTTGATTTTTTTTTCTAGACAATTATTGTTAAATAACAAGAAGAGAAGTTAAATGTACGGTCTGTACTTATAATATATTTATTATTCACGGCCGAAATCAGATGTTGCATTTGAAAGTCTGTGTAGAGAATGAAGCAAGGGGGATTATTAGATGTATTAACAGAGATTCTAATATATTTATCACCAAGTGATATTTCATTTAAAACATTCTGTATATCGTCAGCCATATTTTTTCTTGGGTATGGTGTAGAATCCTTTTTTAGATATTTCATATTTGTTATGCATCTAGCGTCTCTAATTACAAAATCCGTCAACAATAACTCTGTATGAATTTTCCTAGCTGTTTTTTCTTTAGTTAATTCATGTAAAATTTTATTTTTTGTTTCCAACGCTGTTTTGATATATATTTCATTTATTTTCGCGTTTCCATGAAGAGAACCACCAGTATATGTACCAATATATTCATAGGTCATTTTGTTATGATCGAACTTTTCTGGTACTTTTACAAAATGAGAGATACGCCTTACGTAACTAGGATTACCCTTTAGCTTTGAATAATATCGTTTTAAAATTAACACGGGATCAATGCCTTTGGCTCGATTTAAAGTATTTAGGTGTAACTAAGAAGGCCATGTGTTCTTTGGGACCTTCTGGTGTTTCTTGTAAGGGAGACACAGAGCGTGTTTAAAAAGAGTACCATTCTTTTGTGGATAGAAACTTATTTTTTAAAGCTAAATAAGGAAGATTGCAAGATGAAGAGTCTGCAAAGCAATATGTGTGATCTAGAGAAATATGATTGGACCTGCAGTTCAGCGCATTAATTTTCTCAAATTTAGATTCTTCAACATCATTTTTTTCAAAACAATTATCTACAATATCGATAAAATCATTATACATAGCAGAATGATAATTTATCAGGGGTACAAAGTGATTTGGATAAAATCTAATGTTCCGATTTTCTGAAAAATAGGAACAGGTAAATAGTATTGTATGTACTCCTCAGCAACCACCTGTCCATGAGGTAGAAATATCTTATTAAAAATCTCATGTGAAAACTTGAAAGTAGAGTCATAAAACGGATAAAGAATTTTTATCGGAGTTTTGATGGCATTGACAAGAGCACTAATTGTAAAGATGTTTGACCATCCTCTATTCACCAAAACGTTTTCTACTGCTTCATCTAGGTTTCCAATTTTATTCCAAGCATAATTTTTTGAATATAAATCATAATTCTTGACAATTTCTATTTCTGTTAGAACTCTAATTTTCGCTGAAAGGGATTCGTTGTCAACAAAAAACAAAGACACGGCATTAAAAAGACAGTTCCCATCGCCACTTGTTGTAAGAGGGATATTTTCATTCATAAGTCCGTAAAAATTGATTAATAATGACGCAACATTGTCAATATTAGTTCTATAATATTTTACGTTCTTTTGAAAAACTAAACTTTCATTTCTCAGAAATATTGACTCTAAATCAACAGCTCTTTTCAATTCCATTAAAAAGTATCAAGAAATTCTCTATTAATATTGGTCACCTTTTTCGTTAAACGTTCAAGAGCCTTTTCATAAGAATAAAGTCTATTTTGATCAAGATTACAATTTATACACAAAAAATTGTAATGAAATCTTTTAATGAAATTAAAATTCTGGGTTGTTATATTTTGGCATTTTAAATGATACTTTCCTTTACAAAGATAACAGAAAATAAATGAATTGTTGATTGTTTCACAACATAAAAAACATTCGTTCATATTGGATATTTCTGAAAAAGAAAGGTTTAGACAAAGTAGGATTGGTATATTTAAAATTTATAATCAGTAAAAACAAGTATTGAAATAAAAGTGTTTTGTTTTTAAAGCTAGACTATTAGTCATTATACTTATTGTAACAAACATAGGTTCATGTAAACTCAAATGATCAATATGAGTATAGAATTTTGCAAAACAAAAAAATTACAATGAAAATTTTTTTATTGTTTTCACAAAAAAAATACAATGGAAAATACATCTGATGTGATCACAAAATTTGATATTAGCAAAAAGGAAAGTTGACAAAAGAACTTTCATCTCGGCCACCTTGAACCCGAGAGCCATAGAAAAGTATAAATGCTAAAAGCTACATAATACCAGAAAGTTTTTCTGCTCCTATATTTAATTATTTAAGAAATGCCTCATACATCATACGGGAAATGTTGTAACAACTAGAAATCCCTTGAACGAACATATAGTAGTTTTATATATGTTATTGAGATGCATCAATAAATAATATTCTCGAGGCACTTATGATAAAAAAAAAGGAATTGTCCATGTGTGTGTTAGTGGTTAAAATATACACACGTTAAATATATACACACTTTATTAATATTCTTCTGAAAATTGAGCCATTTACTGTTATTGGATAATCCATTGGCTTTTTGTCTTATTCTTTTGCGTTAGAGATAGACCATTGCGTTAACCATTGGCTTTTTTTCCCATTTGGGATTGGATCATCGTTCTTTGAGCGTTTTTCATGTTATTTAGTCCTATATTTTACTTCCTTGCCACTTCTCTTGTAGCAATTTTGGTTTAGAGGTGGGGATTCTTCTAATAGTTATTGCTCTTTGAGTAAGATTTGAAAGAGCGCTCAGCTTGTCTCTCTCTGGGGGATCATTGTCTCCCACAGGTTCTCTTTCTTTTAAAAATTTTAACCTTTAAAATTTATTATAAAAGAATTTTTATCTAATGAATACGTCAAGATTATTACCAGGAATTATACGTGCACTGTAAGCTCACAATCTTACAATGTTTATATCCGACATAACCCATTTACGACTAATGTTCCCAGGAACGCAGACGAATTCCTATTTTAAATGGAATTAAATAGGAATTACTAAAGTCGTCTGCTTTGCTTGATCTTAAATGAAATAAAGTTGTCTTCTTTTTCTTGGATCAAATGTGGTAAAATATAGATATCGTCTGAGAACTACCAGAATGGGTTAAATTAAAAAAAAATAAACACAAAGTAAAAAAATAAACAAAAAGAAAAAAAGACAAACTTAAGACATTAGATACCAGAAAAAACACAAGACATTAAGAAATTTGATATATAACTACCTTAACCATTTGATCCAAACATGATCTTTAGATGATGCAGACAATTTCTTTAGTTTATAACCCATTTAGGACCGAACAAAGCAGACGACTTTAGTAATTCCTATTTAATTCCATTTAAGGTAAGAATTCGTCTGCGTTCCCTTTGGGAACATTGCTCTTATTAAACAAGATTAATTAGAATATAAAATATATGAAGGAAAAGTAATTGATAATAATTACACTTATATGGCAAATGCTGCAAACACACACCGTATCAAAACGAAGCAACACCAAATTCAACCAAACTATATTAAAACATAGAAATAAACAACGTTTTTATAGTGTAAATTAAAATGAGTATTTAAATACGAAATATAGAATAAACAAACATGTATGAATTTATGAAAAACTCGCTATAAGAATAGGAAATAATACGATACATCATTGAACGCACGAGATGATGGTTATTGTTTGAATTAAAAAAAACATGTAACCTCCTAAGGTTAGATTTTTGGAGGCATTACATTGTAAAAATATTATTTAGAATTAAGTTTATATTTAAACTTTAAAAGATATAATTTTTCTATATAAAGAGTCTAATCTAAATTTTCGCATTGATTAAGAAATTATAAAAAAACAAAGGTAGCTTTAATAATTTTTTTCTTTAATAAGAATAGATATTAAAAAGGAAAACCATATCAAAAGCTATTTAGCACAAATTAGCTTTCTGCTTACAAACAATAGGTTTTAAAAATATACTATTGGAGAATAGTTATTAAGCAAAAAGTAAACTGACTTGTTGAAAAAATGACACAATTACCTTTTAAGTTGTTTATTAAAAAGGAAAAATTTTAATCAAAAATCAATGAAAACTGTATTAGCAACCATTTTTATTTTAGATTTAAAAATGGTTGAGGGGATTTAAAAATAAAAATTATAACGGTGTACATTTTGGTCGGTCATTTTGGTGTACATTTTATACTGACCCCTTTTTTGGATATAAAATTCTCATTTCTCTGAATTTAATTACTTCTTCATCTTCAAGTATCGTTGGTTTGGTAGACATAATTGTTTTACTTTAATATTAAGTCTGATATCTTTTAACTTCTTTTTATATTCGCATTTTTCAAATTAGTTTATATTTCATCTATAAGATGAAGTTCTATTAGTCATCATGCTTTTAGTGCTATTTATGTCTACATTAATCACTAAAGAATATTTAATTTGCCCTTTTCTGACTTTACTTTAATGATTCACCAAAATGCCATTGTTAGTAAAAGCTTTTTTGAAATGGTATAATTTTTTGTCTTTTCGTCCTTTTTATTTTCTGAACTTTACCTTCTTGCTTGAATTCATTATAAAAGCTATCCATTCTTTCACACATTTTACAATCAAAAAACGTATCAATGCCAGTTTTTGGGTTATATTTTTTATATCTTTAAGGACAATTTTTGAAGCTTTTCTCTCCAGTTTTAAATTTTTCTTTCGAATTTCATCACTTAATTTCTCAATATTACCTAACAAAACAAAACTTGTTGATAAGTTTCATTTTCAAATCGTGTAAAGATGAAGTTTCAATTAAAATGTCCAAAATCGCTTGTCATATTATAAAACTGATAATTGAATTAAAATTAATTCATTCCAAATTAAAAAAAACTATAATAAAACGAGAGTATTATATGTAAAATAAAGATGTGGTCAGAGTAAAAATTGATACATATACCTCAAATTTTGTATTTGTGTTTTTTTTATCTCCTGCTATATTTCACAATAGTTGGGCTTGTAAAACATGTTTTTTATTTTATCGTTGTTTTCGAGTTCATTTTTTTTAATTACTTAAATTCAGTCTTGTTCTATGCATCAAATCATAGGATTATGCAATCTTAAAATTTAGATAGAGTACTTTTCTATACCAGAATCTATTTAAATGAATATTTATTATTTTTATTTGTTTAGGGATCATTGGTTTAAATTAAAAATTAAATAAAATGAAGGTTTAATCAATCAATTAACTTCTATATTTTACAACACAGAAATTTATTTATCAATATAAAAAAATAAGGCTATGAATTCATATAAAATATTTGGAAAAATGATTATTCTTGTTTTATTAATAGTAAATTATTTGATATAGTATTTAGGATCAATTAGAATGACTTTTTTGGATCTATACTGTATAAAATAGATAATACTTATTCGAAGGCATTGTACTTCTAATCAGTGCCCGCGCTAAGCAAAATTTTTAGAAGGGGCTTCATTGGGGCGCTAATTTTTGAACTATCAGATTAATCTGCTTCAAGGCGAAAAGAAAACATATGATGTATTTGTCAAGCCATATCTATACAGATTACATTTTCCTGAAAGAAATTATTATGTTTTTCTTATTTTTTTAGGGTAATGAAAAATTTTTTAGGGGAGCTTGAAAATTAGCCGGGGGTGGGGGGTTCAGAAATAGTTAGGTGGGAGGGGGGCTTGTGCCCCAAAATTTAATAGGTAGCGCGGGCTCTGCTCCTATATAAGCTTTAACTAAGGATGCTGTTTTTCACTGACAGCACATTACAAAAATATGGTAGAAATTTGAAATTATGTTGGAAAAATAAATGAATGCTATAAAAAAAATTAATAAAAAAAAATGAATTAATTTAAAAAGTAAAAAAATATAAATTATTTTTCCCATTATGCCTAATATTATGCTGTAACAAAATATTTAAAAAAATATAGATGTATAATTAACATGCAAATACATAAAATTATAAAATAAATCCGCATGGTGGAATATTTTTACTACTCTTCATACTATTATTTGGCCGTTAGAAACCATATTCTAATAATTTTAGGCTATTTATAATTTTTGGAAAAAGCTCTCTATCCTAGGTATAACGTGAGTTTAATGCTTTTACCGCTTTACTCATATTCGCATGAAAATAATATATGCATATATAACTCTTTTTTATTTATAAGAAACTTAAAAAAATCGAGCAGTAAAAGCTTCTTAGGATAATCAAATTTTAAGAACTGAAAGTTTCTCAATTATTTAATACTTTAAATTAAAATTTTTCCATCTCATGGTTACCCCCATATGTTATACATAGGAATGCCTTGCTTAATTTTAAACAAAATTTAACAATTATTCCATTTAACTGCTGAAATTCGTCTTGGATTATTGATCACCTGAAAATATGTATAGAATAGTATTAAGTTGTACTTTTCTAGTGAAATCAAAAATAAAGAGTTGAGTGCCTTTTTTCACTCCTTTATGTTAAAAAAAGAAAGTTAGTGAAATATGAATTCGAAAAATTCTTGAAATAAGGCAAATAATAATTGCAAAAATAATGAAGTGAAAGTAAATCAAGAGTTTAATTTGACAATGTTTGAAAGCCATTTTAATAAACATTAGTAATAACTAATAAGCGATACTAAATTGATATGACATATGATATGACAAGATGTAAATCATGATTCACTGACTAACTTAGCGAAGTGTAGGTAATAGTGCATGACTATTACTTGATGTAACTCTTTCATGATCACCCACATTTTTCTAGTTTGTGTTACTATTATATTATCTTCATATACAAAGGGGAAAAGAAAAAATTATTCCATAATGTTTCTTCTTTATGTATTTGAGTAGTGGGAGTTTCTTAACTTTATAGATCAATAGTTCTCAACCGGGAA
Organism: Nectonema munidae; assembly: GCA_030549495.1. Taxonomy (NCBI): domain Eukaryota; kingdom Metazoa; phylum Nematomorpha; class Nectonematoida; family Nectonematidae; genus Nectonema; species Nectonema munidae. The sequence continues at coordinate 100,584 of JAUIRK010000895.1, forward strand.
AGAATTTTCCTCATTATAAAAATATTCTATGTAAAGGTAAATGTATTAATGTTGTCTCCATTCGTGACTTGATATTTGGCCTAGGGATATTTGTCCGAATGGACATTTAACCGAAAATGTACACACCATTTGTGAATTTTTATAGACGCGCCTTAACTTCTAGTAGATTTGCATACTTGTTTTCAATGCGTAATTTTTTTTATTTTTCTATTCTTTACTTCTATGCAAAATTTATGTAATGAATAATATTATCTACAAGATGTTACATGCCAATATGAAATATAGTCACATAAATGACATGGTTTTACTGTATTTTATTGCGTTTGTTTAAGCATTTTTTATTGGTTGCAGGAGTATGCATATTACTGCATGGCTTGTTACTCCATTTGATATGAAAATAGATAATAATGTTTATGAATTCCGACTTAGATGTACTTGTTGAAATCTGTGTTGATTTCAAAAATAAAGGGTTTTTTTAACAATATTAATACTAGTACCCCGAGTACAGAGAAGTAGCCTAACCTTTCTAACTAGCATTCTCAACTTCCTCTATGTACTCATCGAGCACATTCATCCTATTAATGTCAAATTTAATAAAAAGGTTTCGTATTTTCAATGTATTCATTTTGCCAAATAACACAAAAGTAGTTTTTATCCGATATATTTCATGTTAAAATTTCAAATATAATTGCTTTTTAAAGGCATTATGACATAATTAAATATCTCTATATATATCTTTCATTATATTAGTGCTGATAATAGGAAATGCCAAAAATGATTTAATGTTTTTATTTTAAACTTCTGAAGGGATAATTTATGAGAGGGGTTGACACGTTAAAAAGTTTGGAAACCCCTGTTCTCATATATGATAAAGATAGCTAAAACAAATTTGTGTTTGGGTGCATTCCGACGTCCCTTGCATCTTTGGATCGTGAGTAAGGTTGGTTAGGTATTGGGTTTCGATTAATCATGGTGTTGGGTTCGATCCAAAATCAAGCCTACTTTCTCATAATTTGATACAAGTGGCGCAATTGTGCCTTCTCGATGAAAACACACCACTATATCTTTACTTTTGATCTCTGTCATTCACACTTTGAAAGCGACACTGTGTTCCGCAAAACCAAATGTTCTGACTCCTCTGTGTAATCCAGGCCCACCAATTATGTTATTCTATTTTTTTTATGACACACCCATTTAAATGGCAGTGAACAGTAATTGAAACAATTATAACAGCGAAAGATTACGCAAATATCATCATAGCTATTGAGAAAGGAAAATGTTGTAATTTCCATTTATTTGATATCTGGGCACATATTCAATTAGAATATTTTTATAAAAAATAAATTATTAAAATCAAAAGACATTCTTTTTTTTATAAAATGTTAAACCTATATAAAAAAAAAGAAAAGTTTTTCATAAAATTGCATCCATTTGATGTTTATATGCAAAAATAATGGAAAATGTCATCTAAGGGGAAGAGTTTCTCAGTCTAAAATATTGAATTTTTTTTTACTTGGGTTTAGAAAATAACAGGCATGAAGACGCGAATTTAAATTTGGCCATTTTGTAGAAATTGGAAGTCTAACATGTTTCAATGAAAATTTACTATAAACCTTAAATTTAAATGAATTAGCTATTCCCCTCCCTCAGTGATTCGCGATACTTACATGATAATGAAACAGTTTGTACTTAGAGTAGTGCAAAATAAACTCTTTAAAAAGTTTACTCATTATCCCAAGAAAATCAAAAAATAATTATATTATAGAAGACTATATCTGTTATTCTAGAGAGAGAATTTGATTCTAGTTCATGGGTGGCCAAGCTTTAAATAAAATTTTAATCAGTTACTTACCTACAGGTTTTTTAACAAAAGTTTGAAAGAAGGTGTTTCATACATTAGAAACTAAAATAACTAAGTGAATATCCTTGAATAAAAGTTCGATAAATTTGAATTGTCTAATAAAAGGTTTGCTTGTTGAATTATATTTACAATAACTATTTCAATTACTGTAATCAATAGGGATAAACTCTTTAAGCTTGAACTCATAGAAGATACTATCTGGGGCTGGAGAAAAAGTATCTTATATTCTATATGCTATAAAAAATATATTCTCCCCCTGAAAAATTTGTAGGCTACATTAATTTCACTACTCAACTATGCCTCAAATTCAGATTGTCAAGTATATCAAATAAAAGCAAAATAAATAATATAAAGACTTCGCATTAAAACAAGAAAAGTAATATGGAAAATTTACTCATAAGCGAAACAAGTTTTTTAAATAAAGATATCGAATAGAGAGAATTCATATTTATTAAGAGGGGGAGGAAACGAGTAGGTAAAATTTTATACTTTAAAATAAAAAAGTTTATTCAACAAATATGATTATGTGTGTTTTATATAGTTGTCATGAATTCCAAAAACGCTAAGCAACAAAAAAGATTATAAAAGTTAGAATCAGTTAACAATAACATTGTGAGAATGCATCTTATTCCACTGTTTGAATTGCACATTCTTTCAAAGTTTTGGTGCTAGAGGGTTTTTTGTCAAACTTTTCTTCAATGAGTTTGGCAATGAGTGCACCGGGTATAGGGAGATCATCATTAGCATTTTGAGAAGAGTTCAAATAGCATGCAGATGGAGGAAAGGAACTAACGATAAACTTAGATGAATCTGCCTTTTCACAGTTTTCCACTCCAGCCAACATTTCTTCAATCCTTTTCCTATATTCATTCGGCAACTAAAACGAATGAAATTAGAAACAACGAGGTAAACTAAATCCTTTATAATATATGGCAGGAGAGTTCAAGCCGCTGATCACTGGTTGATTCTAGTCCAGGGGTGGCCGAGCTTTTTGGGGTAAGCGCCAAATATAGCGTTTTCTGATGATGCGTCAACATCTTTTATTCTGTTATCCAGCGCTTAACATCATCAGACGATTAAAAAGGTAAACGATTTTTATTTTTCAGGTCAGCCGGTTACCTTAATTTTAAACCAAATTATCATAGACAAAGAAACATTTTAAATTCTATTTTATTTTCATTTTTTAGCCTTAAGTTTCCTTGGTATCAAAGACGTCCAAAAATTGATTAATTTTAATCATCAGTGCGTCATTTCCGATTATGCAAAGCGCCACTTTCGGCACATGCGACAAGGTTGGCGACATGTGTTCGAGTCATATTTATACAAAATTTAAAAGTATGAAATTATTTTAGGAAAACATATTTTCTTAAAATATAAGCGTTTTAAAGTAGTGTTATTTTTTTCAAACACAGAGACGTAAATAATTTTATGTTTTAAACACTATCAACATGTGAATAAAAATATGATGGAGGTAGAACAAAATTTTTACTTGAAATTTAAAAAAAAGATTTAAATTAAAAATATTATTTCCGCTATGTTGACGTGTTCTGGCAAAAGTAAAAGGTTTTATCATAAATTCGCCTAGTTCATTTTAGAAGAAAGAGCTAAGCTTCAGCTGGCAATAAATAGTTAGAATGTGCGAAATTTCACAACCTAGGGTTCTAATATGATAGTTTGTTAGTAGAGTGGCAAAATATGAGTCCCTTCACTTAAATGTGATTATGAAACAAATGCTAAGTCAAACAAAGTTAAAATTAGCTTAATATATTAAATCATTTCTATTTTTATTTTGTACTCAAATGAGAAATAGAACATTTTGATTTTACTCCATTGTACTTGCATAACTCGTTCTATTAGAAAAATGAGACATTTAAATACGCGTAAAAATATACCCAACAATCATACTATATCGCGTGAAAACCGAATTTCTAATTGACCAGATGCCTAATCGCAATTTTTATATTGGCAATAATAATTTTAGAATTTAATAGACTGAGAAACTCTTCCCCTTAAGATGACATTTTGCATTATTTTCGCATATAAACATCAAATGGATGCAATTTTATGAGGAACTTTTTCTTTTTTTTTATAAAATTTTTTTTATATAGGTTTAACATTTTATAAAAAAAAAGAATGTCTTTTGATTTCATCGAAAAGACACAATTGCGCTGCTTGTATCGAACTATGAAGAAAGTAAGCTTGGTGCGGGATCGAACCCAAGACCTTGAGTTATCGAAACCCAGTATCTAGCCAACTTTACTCACGCTTTAGTTAGTTGGTTATTTGTTTAGTAGGTTTACCTAAAGTTAGTTTCTTAGCTATAAAATAGAAGAGTTCTTAATAAGTAAGCAGTAACGAATAATAATTGAATATTTAAAGCCAATGTTCAGCATTCAGTCGGTTTACCTAAATTCTCAAAAACTTTCAAATCGTACTTTTAAAATTGCAAAAATTTAAGATTTGAATATAAAAGTATACATGTAAAGCAATAGATAATAATTTTAGAGTTTTTTGATGCTAAAACTCATTTAAATTTCTCATGAGTAAACTCTTTCATGTTTCCACCAAATTAATTAAATAATCAACTAACAAGCTATCTGTCTAACTAGCATTATGATATAATGCTTTTGGTTGAGGTTCATTTCATTTTCAACTCACAGGTGTTTCGTTTGTTGGGGCTTGGTCCAGCCAACTATATCATTATGATGAAGTCATAATGAATATCCTAATTTTCACACCACCTTAAAAGTTAGCACATGAACTTTTTTTATAATGCCACTTTGTAGTGTGTCTATATACAATATCTAGCGATTATAAATAATAAATAAATCTTGAATAAAATTAATAAAGCATTAGAAGCGAGGTAGTCGTGGAAAGAATATAAATTTTAGCTTTAAAAATAATTAATGCGCCACTTTTTTTCTTTAAAGCGAACAGGTCATGCATCCCGCCCTCTCAGTAGAAAATATCGAGCTCAGTTAAACACCTCAAAATATATAGAAAGAAAATATCACTCCAATTTTTTTAAAATAAAAATAGCATGAATAAGAATATTCAAAAAGTATGTTGTGACATATATTCAAGGCGTTAGGTGGAAAAAATTTATAAGGAACTTCGGTTTCAAAATCCCGACACATGCCACCAAGAAATACCTTCTTTTGTTTTTAAGAATGTGAGCCAAACAGAAAAAGGAGAAATTCTGCATTATGCTAACTTTCGTTTTATTAGGGTTTCATAAATGCAATTAAATACCTTTAGTCATATATCACGTATAATGTATATCATGGCTGTACTCATTTTGTGAACGTTTTTGCAAATCTTATATATGTAAAGGTGCTAAATTCTTATATATACATACAAATACATATATATAAAGAGAGTTTGGATTTTTGTTAGTTTATATAGTTAGACATATAGTAGATAGGATCGCGAATCAATGGGCAAATTTGTGGAGGGCGTATTTATTTTAATGATGCTAACCCAAAAATGACCGATCAATCAATTCATATTTTATATAGGTTAAGTAAAAGATTGTTCTTAAAATCACTTTAAGGACAAAATTATAGTGATGATGAAGGCGTTAATGCTGAGATAGGAAAGGTCAAAATGAAAATAAACAAGAAAAGTAAAACTCGGTGCCAGGCTCAAATTATCATTAGCCGGGATTTGGAATCAGAGCTTCTTAAGTTGGAGGTGGAACCAGACTCTTAAATAAAATTGTGGAAGTGTTATTATTCTAAAATGGAGTAGGTTTCGCATAATGAAAAAGTTACGTTATTTTATAAGTTGCAAAAAATGCACAATTTATCAAAATTATCATGAAATATTTAAATATTTTTCGCAAAAATTTGATTCTTGTAAATTTAATATCGTTCTCAATGAATTTGATAGAGATGATAAGCTTTCGAGACTACCGGGTTCCAAATTATCAAGGAAATAGAACTAAAATAATTAATATTTAACAAGAATTGGATAATATTTTAATTTTGAACTTTAAAGGTTAACTAAGCTCATAATAAATATAGGTACATATATCATCTATATGGAAATACTTATTATCTGCATTATCCATTGAAGACACAAGAAATCGGTATCAGAGATTTTACTATGGAATCAAGAAAATTTTTAGTGATTACATTTTTGAGCTTTGGGCAAGTGGAAGAGTTAGATTTAGATCGTAGTAAATTTAAAGCGAAATCACAAACATCTTTATACATTTCCTAAAAGAAAAAAACATAATTATAAGTTGGCTCATTGTGATGTAAAGAAAAAGAAACATTTTCTTGAATTATTTCAGATAAAACAGTTGATAAATTTTGAGCTTGTTTTGATAAAACGGAAATGCGTTCAGTCAAATGTTTTTTTTCTGCTTCATATGTGGAGACAATTTTTATCAGCTTATCCTCCAGACTACAATTAATGCTCTGAAGGTTGTCATGACTTTCAACGAGTCTAGGATTAATTTCGAAAATAAATAAATCTAAAGCATAATTAGTATTCATTGAAAGAAAGGAAGCGATACAATTTACATTTCATTCTTTTGTACAATCTGCTTTATCGTTTTTGACATAGGATGACTTGATTCATCCAATCCATTGCACTCATCAAGTGGAGGAAGTAAACTAAAAAAATAATATCCTTTTACCAAACGAGGTACAAAATGAATTTAAAAATAACATTGTAATGGCCATTTTATCAATGCTATACTTTTGTAAGCTAGACAAGATCAAAAAAAGAAGAAATACATGAAAGGATTTGTCAATACAGAGTAGAGCAATGCAAAGACCCACTACACAAACGTTTGAATTTTATCAAACGAACCCCTTTTAAATATCCTTTAAGCAGAGCGGTTTTTCTAGGTTAATAAAAAGTAAATAAATATTAAAAATGAAATTGAAAAAATAGATGTACAAAAAGAGAATTTGATTCTTGTGTCTTAATTTTATTATAAGAGAATATTTTTCGGTTGCTAATATCTAAGAGTGTGCAATAGGAGGTTGAAAACCAAAGAAAAGTGTGAAAGTTTGGATATGCGAAAATCTAACCTATCTATTACAGAACAGAATATAAAAATATTTGTAAGTAATTTATTCGCTGAAAAGAGGACAGATAATTGAAATATTGTTAATTTATAAGGCCATCAAATGATTTTGGAGTTATCTCAATAAATTATGAAAATCAAAAAGATCATGTTACATAAGTAGAACCTAGGAATGGATACCGACTCCGACTCCTTTAAAAACTGCGACTCAGCACAGTGACGTAGAAAATGGGATCGTCCACCCAAGCACAGAATTTATTCGTGTTAATACATCAATATAAATTTAATCGAGATATTTTAAACATAAATTAAAGCAATGTAATAATGCTTTTCATTCCAATTTTCCATATCTGTATTATTAAGTTTTGAGGGGTGGCAAAATTAGCCAATTAAATCTCAATTAATTTCAAAAAAGATTATGTTCACGTACGTAATTTAATTATTTTTGAAATCATTATGAAAAAGTTTATAACAATTACAAACGTAAGTGAAGTAGAAATTATTAGAATTCGAAAAACTTAATATTTTTCTAACTTTTTATGAAAAGACTAAGAAATGAGCTTTCAAATGATTAAGATTATAAAAAATCTATAAATAAACAACCTACTTAGTGGCTTTCATTAAAAAAATGAAACAATTTTTTAAAAATTATTCATTTTAATATTAGAAAATATTAGGAGAAAAAAAGAAAAAAACTAAAAAAAACAGATAGAATATATTTTAACCCGATTGTATATCTCGCATATATATGCGTTTTTTCAATAACTGGGACCTATTTTTTTCAAATGGGGCCGTGGACCTGGAGCTGTAGCCTCTATGTTAATACCAATAACTATTATGTTAATCTTGCCCTGTATGTTGTATTTACCATTACTGGGCAATTAGTGATCTAAATTTTTAAAAAGTTTAAAACAAAAATTTATAAGGTAGGTAGGTAGGTAGGTAGGTAGAGATCTCAAAGCACTTTCCAAATTTAATTGATATGCTTGCAAATTGCTTGATGGGGGTTGAAGAGAAGAATGCAAAGAAGAATGTTAGGAGTATTCTAGAAATAATAAATATATAGAGAGAAGGATAGTCGGTTTTATTGTGGGCTGAGGTGAAGGATGGGTTCAATAATGCCTATCAAGGCGGAGAGTAAGTTTAAGAGTTCTGGGTAAGTAATGATGTCGCTTAGATTAGTGGGAAAGGGGCCAAGGGTTGAGGCGCATGCGTTGATAAGTTTGTGTCGGTGTGAGATGAAGAATGGGCAGAGGAAGGCGAGGTGATATGGTGTTTCGAAAAGTGCGTTGCAGAACCGATAAGTCAGGTTGTCTGAGAGTTTAATGCGAAAAAAGTAGGTTTCGCAGGGGCAATGACACGAGAGCCACCTAATAAGAGATCTCGATGGAGTGTATTTGTGCGAAGCCTAATATTGGTGTATGGTATTGATGTTTGATATGCGCGAAAGCAGGGTGTTTCTGGAGTTGGTGAGGGAGTTTTGCCATTGGTTTTGAATGTGCATGGAAATGTTGCGTAGTAAGACGTTGGGGTGTACTGAGGTCAAATGTGTTATGCAGGGTCTTGATAAGGTTCTTTTGGCGAGATGGTCAACATTCAGGTTTTCATGTATGTTGGAGTGGGGTATTGCTAAAATATGGGCAGCAATAGGCAGCAATGTGTAGCAATAGGCAGCAATTGGCAGCACTAAAAATAACAAAAAAAACACACTGATACAAAAAAATTTTAAGTTGTATCATATATACAAGGTAGTTTATCCATAAAAAAATCATGTTTTAATAAAATTCATAAATATTTATCTTTGTATGAAAATTTTTTTGTTTTTCTTAAACTTTCTTCTGCTCTATTTTTTTATGTATTCAAATTTTTTTACCGGTTATTTAAAAAGTGCTGTACATTTATTCTTTGAATGACTACTTTAAATTGGTAGATTTAAGGTAATTTTTTAATCATAAAAAATATTGTGTATAATATTTTGCATCTTTTTTATTGCAAGGCCTTTTCTTCCATAAAAATGCGATGCCTTGTTTTGATAAGAGAGCCTCAACCGTTTATAATAACATACAATATGACGTATGTATACGTCTTTTATACATAAAAAAATAATGTGTATTTTCTCTTTTCATTGTTTTTCATAAAAAAAATGTAAGTTTTCTATTAATTAAAATATTTAATTATTTTTAATATTCCTTCTCAAAGTTTATTAATTTATTATTTTTTTGTTATGTTAACTTCATTTCAGAGGTAAAGGTTAATTATTTTTTTAATTTTAAAAATTTTAGCCGTACACTTTAATTAAATTGTTTCCTATTGTTTTTATAGCAATTTTTCAATGTAGCTGATGGAATCTGAACATGAATTTTTTTCATTTGCGAAGCTCTGAATTTTCCCTTATGTCAAACTAATATGAATTTTGTTTAATGAGAAATCAAACCTAAAGCTTTCTGTAGCGAGTTTCTCATCTCAAGCTAAGCTGTCATGCCTTCCTACTTATTAAGTTAGTAGAATTTCAAATTTTAATCATTTTATTTTGATTTTTTTCATCAATCTTTTTATTTAACAAGATGTTGAAATTCCATTTAATTAAATACTTTTAATTATTTATAATTATGCAAATCAAGTTGGAAATTGGTTTCAAGTTCTTTTTTTGTTAAATTTTCCAGCAAAAACTAATTCTGATAAAAAAAATTATAGCATTTTAAAAATATAAAATTAATATATATTCTATTTTTACCCTAAAAATTCAATATTTTTCACAAATTTACTTAAAGTAGAAGAGTATATTTTTACAGCTTAGTATAAATGGGTTAATATTATAGTTATTTTAATTTAATCTTATATATATTTACTTATTAAAAATGACTTGGCTGGATAGCAGTTTATATCAATATTATGGATAACTTCAATTTATTGTATATATTTACTTATTTCTTTATTATTCATCTAATTTATTATTATTTTGTTTTTAAAATTTATTATGGGATTTTAATCTGTTATCATTTTACTTCATTCATCACATTTAATTTACTAACCCCAATTATTTCAAAAAAAATTTTAAAACATCAAGTTTTTTTCGAAGAAGTTTCAAATCCAGACTCTGTCAAAAGTTCATATCTCGATGTCAGCAGTACTTAGTGCCTTATCGATGAAAATACCACACCACCACCTTTAACATTTTATATTCCTCTATTAGATACAACTTAAATAAGCCTTTTTCTATAAATGTTATGCTGTAACTACATTTTCATTTAGTGATTTTTTATTCGAGAATTATAAAAGTAAAATCGAGCTGTTGAGTTTATTAAAAATGAGGATACTCCTGCTATTTGAAAAAAGTATGCAAATTTCATTTTTTAAAATTATATATATTTATACCAATATACATGTATTTTTTTGAAAATTTTTTTTCCGACATAATTTTTGCTTTTTCTTCGTTTATTTAGGTCAGCCAAAGTTTTGACTTTCATTTTTTGCTGAAGATTTTTAGAGATATTGGCATTTACTTGAAATTTTTCTGAGATTTATTTGCTGTTTTCATTCTTGACTCCTGAAGCTGCTCTTCTTCGTGTCAACTTCAATTTCTGCGCACTTTTTACTCCTTTTTTTATTTTACTACAAATTTATTGAATTATAAAAAAAAATTTTATTTACATAATTACAATAAAAACTTCTTTTTTTAAATTTGTAACATTTATTTTCTTTCTACGTTTGATGTTTATTACGCAGAAAGTGAGCGTAAGGTGTAAGATTTATTTATACAGAAATATAGGACTTTTGAATCTAGCTTTTCAGGGCATCTGGCTCATCGATAGCCTTACATTGAAGAAGCTCCACTCCAAAAAGTCTTTTCCCATTTTGAGAGCGCGAAGCAGTAGATTTGATGCAGAAAAAAAGGTAAAAATGGAAAAGGAATATTGTTTATATATATATGTGTGTAGATGAATGTATAAATGCCTAGATTAATATTAGCAAAAGTTACTTAAAGTAAAATACAAACTTTCTTTAATCTTTTTTAAATTATAATTTTTACTAAATAATTGAAAATTTCTAACACTTGATAGTAAGTTAAGATATATTTATTTTTTTTTCCGCTCCTTATTTTCCTCATATACGTTATATAACTTTACATCACACAGCGGCTTTAGCCTTCTATATAAATATTTATTTATTCCTAATGGTTGCTCTTTATTACAAACAATATTCATTCATCGCTAATATTTTTTTTTCCCGATTTCAAATAAATTCTTCTTCTTCTTCTTATTTAGAAGTATAAATATTCTTTCTATTTGAATTGATATGAGAGAGCTTCAAACTTAATACTTTAATTTTTTTACTGATGTGCTATTTCCATCCCCTTCTATTTCTACAATAACTGAAATTTTTCCTACTAAACTTTTGATAGTGAATTCGAATATATTTATTTTTTATGAAAATCAATCAAATTTGTCAAACTTTGATGAATTTTAGACAGCTCAACTCCAAAATGAAATTTTAAGCTTAAATGATTCCGTAAAATAGATATAAAAATGTAATTATTTTGTGTGAAAGAGTTACAACATATTAGTAAAAAAAGATTGCTAAATATAAAAGTTGGTATAAAATTTCAAAACAATTTTTGATAGAAACTGATTTTATTATAAAAGCCCAAATTTTTTTGTGATTATATGTGAAATTTCAACTAAAACCCCCTTCTTCCTCTACCTTAATTAATAGGGTTAATAGCAAAGAACTGAAGGTTTTTTTAAGTCAAAAGCTAGTTCTATCAGAAAAGTTTTACAACTTTTTCTGAGAATTATTTATTTTTAAATAATTTATTAAGCAAAGTAAGAATAAAAACTTTATTAAAAAAAATTGAAAATATTTTTGATCTTGATATTGGGAGACGTTTCAGGCAACACTTTTTTTCTTGTGCCTAATAAAAAAACAAAAGTAGAGCTAATTTAAAAAAAAATAAAATCATACTTTTTTATTTTTTTTGTCCGGGCTTCTTTGCAACATTATCTCTTCTTAGAGTTACGTAAGCTCCATCCTGTGAAATTTCAATTTTTTTCTAAATTCTGTTTTATTTTTTGACAATAACTTTTTAAGTAAACTTTTTTTCTCATCTTCAGCTTATTAGTTAAAAACGATCTCAATATATTTTTATTTTTGTTAATTATTTCGGTTTTTTTTCTGTGAAACTCTAACACAATCCAAGGGGTTAACACAAATAAATAAAAGTTTACAGATTTTTTCTAGGTCCATAAAAGCTTGAATCTTATTTTTTCCATTAGTTTCTTCTTTTTCGGACAAAGTTTTTATTTCAGAACGCTTTTTGCTAGAATCACAAGAACTCGTAGTGTTATTTAAATCAGAATTTTCTTTATAATTCAATACAAATGGCACAAAATGATTAGGAACAAAATATTTAAACATTTGAGATGTATTTGTCCAAAGAATTTTTAAAATATTATTACAAGACTTAGTTCTAGGTTCAAAGATTTTGTTTAAAATATTTATGCAATAATCCGAATCTCCATTTACATTTGGATAAATAGAACTTATAGGCACACCAATAACAGTTGCAGCAGCCATTAAAGAATAAACTGATGACCAGTTTTTATCTATACAAACTTTTTTACATTCTTCATCAATATCTGTAGAAACTTTCCATATTTCTGTCTCTTGACCTTTTTTTAAATAAAAATCTTTAAAAAGGTTTAATTCAAGAGCAGTTTTAAATCTGATTTCACATGAGACTCATTTCCTACTAATAATAAGGATAACCCATTGAACAGACAATTAACATCACCTGTTTTAAGGAGAGGTACATCAGAATATGAATCGTAGATAAACGAAGAAGTCTCATCAATAATACAGTGAGAATAATTCTCTATGATACCATATTTTTTAATCATTGGGGTAACTTCTTTTCTTAAAAAAAATTTTCTTTCAAAAAATCCAATTTTAAGTAAAAATCACTAATAAAAGACAATCTTCTGAGAGAACTAGTAAAATAATCGTAATCATAAGTAGGAAAACACATCGTACAAAAAAAATTTGTAATAAAAAAATATGCTTCAAGGACATTCATACTTTGACAGGAAACATGATAAAACTTTTCACATTTAGAACATAAAATATAACAAGTATTGATTACTTTCTTACAAATTTTGCACTTCATCAAGGAAACCTTAAAAAAAATAAAGCAAATAAATTCAAATAAAACTGTTTTAAAAAAAAATAGAAAAAATTTTTTTTTGACAATAACGTTTATAAAAAACCTTTTACGAAGACCTCCAAAGAGAAAATAATTCTTAGTGATGAAGCATCTACAAATGAACGACTACACAAAAACTCAATTGCTCGCAAGAGATATGTCATGCATTAAAAGAATGATTAGAGAATACTGAATTATAAATATTTATCTATTTTTTTAAATCATAAAATACCAAGTTTATACATGGGTACATAATTAAAAACAATACAATTTATATAAAAATATACAAACGAAAACTTAATAAAAAACAAAAAATTCAGTGTTATATTCTTGTTTTTATAATTTATTGTAAATTAAAAGTAAAATGTTTACAAATTTACAAAGTTATATTTTTTATTTTGAAAAAAATTCATTGATATAAAAAACCAAAGGTTAGAAATTTCATAATTAGTAACAAAATTTTTTAAAAATTGATAAAGAATTTTTTTATAGATTTTAAATTAAAGTTACAGACGTCAAAATTTTTGAAAACTATTAATTCAGATAAGTGATTTAAGGAATAAAAGTGCACAACTTTTTAAACTAACCGGTAAACCAATTAAAACATTACATAAAAAATAGAGCAGAAAGAAGTTTAAGAAAAACAAAAAAAATTGTCAAACAAAGATAAATATTTATTAATTAAATTTAAACTTGATTTTTTATGGATAAACTACCTTGTATAAATGATAAAACTTAAAAAAACTTTGTATCAGTGTGTTTTTTTTCTTATTTTTAGTGCTGCCCATTGCTACCCATTGCTGCCTATTGCTGCCCATATTTTAGCAATACCCGTTGGAGTGAGTGGGG
>JAUIRK010000896.1:720000-722500 GCA_030549495.1 Nectonema munidae
CACACACACACACACACACACACACACACACACACACACACACACACACACACACACAACACACACACACACACACACACACACACACACACACACACACACACACACACACACACACACACACACACACACACACACACACACACACACACACACACACACACACACACACACACACACACACACACACACACACACACACACACACACACACACACACACACACACACACACACACACACACACACACACACACACACACACACACACACACACACACACACACACACACACACACACACACACACACACACACACACACACACACACACACACACACACACACACACACACACACACACACACACACACACACACACACACACACACACACACACACACACACACACACACACACACACACACACACACACACACACACACACACACACACACACACACACACACACACACACACACACACACACACACACACACACACACACACACACACACACACACACACACACACACACACACACACACACACACACACACACACACACACACACACACACACACACACACACACACACACACACACACACACACACACACACACACAACACACACACACACACACACACACACACACACACACACACACACACACACACACACACACACACACACACACACACACACACACACACACACACACACACACACACACACACACACACACACACACACACACACACACACACACACACACACACACACACACACACACACACACACACACACACACACACACACACACACACACACACACACACACACACACACACACACACACACACACACACACACACACACACACACACACACACACACACACACACACACACACACACACACACACACACACACACACACACACACACACACACACACACACACACACACACACACACACACACACACACACACACACACACACACACACACACACACACACACACACACACACACACACACACACACACACACACACACACACACACACACACACACACACACACACACACACACACACACACACACACACACACACACACACACACACACACACACACACACACACACACACACACACACACACACACACACACACACACACACACACACACACACACACACACACACACACACACACACACACACACACACACACACACACACACACACACACACACACACACACACACACACACACACACACACACACACACACACACACACACACACACACACACACACACACACACACACACACACACACACACACACACACACACACACACACACACACACACACACACACACACACACACACACACACACACACACACACACACACACACACACACACACACACACACACACACACACACACACACACACACACACACACACACACACACACACACACACACACACACACACACACACACACACACACACACACACACACACACACACACACACACACACACACACACACACACACACACACACACACACACACACACACACACACACACACACACACACACACACACACACACACACACACACACACACACACACACACACACACACACACACACACACACACACACACACACACACACACACACACACACACACACACACACACACACACACACACACACACACACACACACACACACACACACACACACACACACACACACACACACACACACACACACACACACACACACACACACACACACACACACACACACACACACACACACACACACACACACACACACACACACACACACACACACACACACACACACACACACACACACACACACACACACACACACACACACACACACACACACACACAACACACACACACACACACACACACTCAGACTTATACAGATATAGACACACACACACACACACACACACACACACACACACACACACACACACACACACACACACACACACACACACACACACACACACACACACACACACACACACACACACACACACACACACACACACACACACACACACACACACACACACACACACACACACACACACACACACACACACACACACACACACACACACACACACACACACACACACACACACACACACACACACACACACACACACACACACACACACACACACACACACACACACACACACACACACACACACACACACACACACACACACACACACACACACACACACACACACACACACACACACACACACACACACACACACACACACACACACACACACACACACACACACACACACACACACACACACACACACACACACACACACACACACACACACACACACACACACACACACACACACACACACACACACACACACACACACACACACACACACACAC